>JAADXB010000540.1:0-12290 GCA_023337495.1 Pythium diclinum
GCCCTGGAGTCCCCGATACACGATCTGGATCGTACGCAATGCGCCAAACTCAGCCGCCATCGAAAGCGCTCGCGAAGCGTCCTTGAGCTCTTCGCCATCACTCATGCGCTGGATGAGATCGCCTTCAATAAACACCAGACATGGGCACGCCATATCGGAAGCCCCTGGAAACCACTGGTAGGCATGGAGCGAACAGTGTTCGAGTCGCGCACACGCCTTTGTTGATTCAGTCACTGCCGTCGACGCATAAAGCGCGACCATCGCTCCGTAAACCAGGAAAAAGACCCCAACGAAGGCTGGCACGACGCGTTTTAGAGGAGTTATGTGAGACCAACGACGAACCCCTCGTGATGAAGCCGCCTTAGAGGGCATCGGTGGACTCAGAGGCACAATACTCGTTGTTTTCACCGATGGCTGCCGCTGAAGGCGTCTGCGGTGCAGGATCGTCACGATCCTCCTCCACCGTAGGCATGTGAGCAAATTGAAGCCGACAGTGACGACACAGTCGACCGAGCTCGTGATCTGGAGCGTCTCGAAAGCCGTCGTGAAGAGGTTGATCTGGGCAGCATCGGCATACAAACGACTGCGACGCTCGTACGGTTGTGCTGGTAGGTATTTCTGGCGGATCATGATCGAGGAGAGGTTTCCCCGGAAGTCGGTGATGGTTTGATAGAGGATCCACGCCGGAAATGCGACTGCGAAAACGACGTCGAGCACAGCGTCACCGACCATTTCGTAGAAGGCGTGGTGTCTCCACGCGATCGTGATGTGGTAGAACGAGTAGACGCAGTTGACGGCCATGAGAATGACGTACCAACTCACGAGCTCGGGGTTTAAGCCGTTTGCTAGCATCCCATGCAGCGTGATCGTCTGGAACGTGAGCTCTGGGATCTCCATCACCAAATTCTGTGAAAAGAATCATGGAAATCAATCAAAGCGTAGCCAAAATCAATCCGGACAACATCACAGAACTCACCCAAGCCTTGCGATACTTGCCTCGAAGATCCACGAGCTCATGGTAGAACGTCAGGGCTTGTTTCAGCCGATCGGTTACCCGAGATCGCATCGATTTGATGGGGATTTCAGTGGGTTTCAGTTGTTTTTCGGTCGTTTTCGGGCCCAAACGTCGTTGAGTACCACTGGTCATGACGATCGGAGCAGGTAGAACGACAACGACGGCCAAGAACACGTACACGATCGCCACGAGTCCCAGACCGACCATAGATGCGAGTAGGATTGGAGGTTCGGGTTCTCGAAGCTGCCAGAAGTCGCCATCATCGAGTTGTCCGGTGTCCATGAAGTAGTTGGCGGCGGAATTCGGCGCAAAATTCAAAGCAGCGCGGAAGACCGTCCACGCAGCCGACGCCACGAAGATCAGCACGACCACGACGCGCGTCAACGCCACGAGAAGCCATGCGCCAAACATGAGGCTTCTGTTCCTACCGTTGGTTTGGATTGTGGCCGTCTGAGTCATTGTTGAAGCATCTCGGTCATCGTTGAGTACTTGCGGGTCTCAATATAGAAAGTGCGACAAGTAGAATGCTTGACTAGTATTTTTGGAGCTTGAATGAGCTTCGTTACCATCACACGAAAGTACGACGGACCAAATAGTTCTCGAAACACTTGCATTTCATACCATATATTTGCGTGGTGGGTGGGGGGACTGGGATTATCTAATGGACAAAACATTCTTTGTTGGGTTGCGGGGCCGGTAGCTTGATCGCTGAGAGGAATAGCGGCGGCTGGAGGGGCTGGGGGCTTCGCAGGGACTCACACTTGGACACATAACACGTTGACGAGGTCTTGAGAGTACTGGCAGTCGCTTACGCGGACTCGCTGCCATTCATGGTCAGTTCCGACTTGTGGCGGCCACAGAAACCACCGCCACGGTCGATCTTGTCGCAGCCGTTGACGCGGCAGCGGCGCGCGCCGCCGTGGGTCGAGCACTTGCCGTGGCGCTGCGTGCCTTTCATGCAGCCTGGATAGTCGCACAGCTTGCCTCCACCGTGGGTGCGGCACAAGCCCGAGCCTTGCGAGCTGCGGAAGCAGTCAGGGGCCTTGCAGCGGACGCCTCCGCCGTGGGTCTTGCACTTGCCGCGCGCCTGAGCTCCTCGTGGACAGCCTTCGACCGAGCAACGCTTCCCGCCGCCGTGGCGGATGCACTTTCCGTTGGTCTGAGTGTTCTTCGTGCAGCCTGGGAAAGTGCAGCGTCGCGTATGCGCGTGCTTCTCACAGCGTCCTTGCAAACCAGCGTGCGCGTAGCAGCCGTGGACACTGCAGGCGTTGGCTGGCGTCGTACGAGGCGCATTCACTGGCGAGTCGGGCGTCAGCAGCGACGAGAGCAGCGTCGATGGAGTCGTTGGACGCTTCAGCGTGAGCATACGATCCATCACGGTCGGAAGCAAGGGCATCTTGGGCATCACGTGGTGGCGGCGACGCATGTGGAACTCGCGCGTGTCGCTCGTGGCCATGGGGCTGTCCGTGCCGCTGGTCGTCGTCGTTTCCGACGTGGGCGTGCCGTTGAGCATGGAGCTCAAGATGTACGCGTCCTGGAGCCGCTCCTGCTCGTCGTGGGTCGTCTGGGTTGTGTGGGGGTTGGCGTGCGGACGGGTCGACGCCCACGTGAACGCGTTGGCCACGCCGCCCATGACAGCGTCGCCCGTGAGGTCGACAAACGGCAGTGACGACTCGAGCGAGTGCGGCGGGCCGTTAGGAGCGTACGGCAGGAAGAACGCTGGCTCTTGGACCTGCTCGTCGCTGCGCGGCTCCTGCTTGATCAAGGCGCCGTCGTACACGTAGCTGCTGTGGCTGGCGGCCGACGGGAAGTACATTTGTGGTCCGTGGAGGGGGACTTTCTTGAGCTTTCTTGAGCTTGTTGAGTCTGTAGACTGTAGGCTGTTGGTGGAGAGACGACTCGAATTGCAGAATGACTCGAGTCGCTCACACTGGCGGCCGGGGCTGGTCGAGAAAGGTGGTCAAGAGACGAGGAAAGACCGACTCAAACAGTGGCCGCTATTGGATGAGAGACGCGGTCGCTGGATTTCTGGATTGCCGAGGAGCTGCGTGGGTGGCTGAGTCGTGAGCCATGCCGTTGACGATGCTGGACACGTTGCGTCTGGAATTTTGTGCTCTCAAAGTCCCATCAAATGCGCTTGCGCACTGGATCCAAAATATTTGGATCCTTTTTGTGGTGACCGCCTTTCTCAGACGTCCGATACAATGGAGAAGACGGCATTGCGCGGACACCGTTGGACTCGTGGAGACATCACTGGAGCGGAAACGGCACGCGCATAGATGGAGCAGTAGAACCCACGGCGTTGGGTGGTGGCTCGCATGTAGCTGACGGCTTCCGACGACAATACGCATCCAGTATGATGGTGATGAAGAGGCTGCCTGTCGCCGTCGCTACAGAGCGAATTAGACAACGCGACCTGCACGCATTCAGCCATGGGCATCACCACGAACTGAACGATCTATGTCACCGTTGTATAGACCGTCATATCCTCAGCGCGGCTCCGGATTCCACGCCGCCGTCATGTCCGTTCCCTCTTCGTTCATTCTTCCAACCAGCTTGGCTTTCGATTCGATTCCATCACCCAATACGAACCTAATGCGAACTTAGTCAAAGTATTTCGTACTTAAATGGATTCGTACTTAATAGGATGGTGATCTTGAAAAGCCGCGGGTGGCGAATGAGCTGAAGGTGAAAATGGAGCGTGGGCTGGATCTGTCGCGCCAGGCGCTGGCGTCTCTCACGCAGATTCCTAGTGACGTGGTGCGTCACGCAGAGCGCGACGGAGAGCCATACGCGCTGAGCCTCGCGCAGAACCGGCTCACGCAACTCCACGAGCTCCACGTTTTCCAGAACGTCGTGCAGGTCCGTCCTTCCGTTGGGCATGGGAACCACTGTATAGTCATTCTGAGCGTGTTTCTTGTGTGTAGTTGGATCTTTCAGGCAATCAGCTTCAGTCGCTGGATGGGATCGAGGCCCTGCGGTCTTTGGAGAGTCTGAATGTGGCCCACAACCGCCTCACGACCATCGACGCGTTGGGGGCGCTGCCCAGACTGCGGGTTCTGAATGCAGCGGAAAACAACCTCACGCAAGTGGACGCGCTGCGTCAGATGAAGAGCATCGTGGCCGTAGATTTGTCGTACAACAGCATCAGCACGTGGCCGCAACTCAGCCAAGTGACGACGCTAGAGGTGCGTTCTTGCATGAGTGTTAATTGGGCGTTGAGGGCTCATACTGACGAGAAGTATGCTGTAAAACAGTCGATAGATCTGTCCAGCAATGTGCTCGAGGCATTCCCAGTTGGAGTCGCCGTCCGAATGTTTCCACGCAGCTTGAAGCGGCTTTTGCTGGCCAAGAATCGCATTCAGGAGGTCCGTTTCTAGTTATTTTCCACCATATTTCTTCACTATTTTGAGTCTCACTGAGTGGATTTTTGTCAGTTGTGTGGCATCGCAGCACTCGGTATGTTCCTACAAAAGCTCGAAACGATCAATCTGGACGGGAATCCTGCCGCTCAGCGTATCCTACGAGAAGGTGGCTGCCTTGATTTCCTGTGGGTGAATCTTTTCGCAAGCGTTTCGTTCGCCAAGGGCCAAGGCATGAGAAGAGACGACTTCGTGGTGCCTCCGGACGTGATCGCAGCAGTAGAAGATGCTGTCCAGCAAGGCGATGAAGCGCTTCTCAGTCAGTTCCTTGTCACAGGGGCAGTTCCCGTGCAGAATGTTCCACCTCCGGTCTTCCAGACGCCTTCATACCACTCGATGATGAGCCGAAGACCCGGAATTGACTCGAACGACCACTACAAGACGGATGAAACATCGCAGGCGTCGCGCTTTCAGCAGCAAAGCATCCTCAACATTCAATCTCCTGCCTCACAACTCTTTCCACCGCCTCCTCCGACTCCATCAGCTCAATCCACCGAGAGTGGCAGCAATGGCTTGTCCAAAGAAGGCAAAATGGAGCTTTGGAAGCGGATGATGAGCGAGCGAAAAGGCCCCGAACAGCGTGGAACCCCACCGATCACCCCCACAACTCCAGTAAACGAACCAGTCGCAGTCAAGGCTCCGCCAATTCTCCAGAGCTACACGGCTGTAGCGGCTCCAGCAGCCAAGACACAAGCCCCAGTCCACACTCCTCCTGCACAGTCCCATCACAAGCCAGTTTCGATGAAGCCGCCATCATCCACACCTCCACCTCCTCCACCAACTCCTGCTGCCTCACTGGCTCCCATGATATCGCAACTGAAGACACTGAACGAGCAAGTCATGGGCATGCGCAAGTACGTCAAGGTCTGGGTCAAGCGTGAGCAGCTCGTGCGGGAGGCAGCGGCGAAACGCATCCAGCGGTTCATTCGTCGTCGACGGTGGAAACTCCATTTGAGTTTTCTAATCCGACAAAGCCAAGCGAGACGGCGACGCGAGTATGGCGTGGACCACTTTTCCAGTGAAGCTCCTGGAAAGCTAAAGCATATTCCTCCGCAGCAACTCCATCTCCACGTGTACGCCATCGTCATCCAGCGGCATATACGCGGTTGGCTCATGCGGTTTCGTGTGAGTCGGTGGATGTACTTCACGCAAGCGGCCGAGAAGATCCAAGCGACTTGGCGACGGTGTCGCAGCCAACGCGTTAGCGTCAAAAGAGACCTGGGACTGCTTCACAGTTGGATTTGTCAATCAGATCAAGGCACGACGTCCCGTGATCGTCATACTCAGCGACTGGAGAATGCCGTGACGATGCTAGCGACGGATGTTCGACAGCTCCAGCGTGTATTCGTCGTCCAAGAGCACGTGATCGCTCGACAATCACGAGAGTTGGCCCACTACAAGCGGTTTGTGGAGCTTGCGCTTGAGTCTCCAGTCGTCAAACTTCAGGTACGGTACCACGACCTTGTCTGGACGATCATTGGTCTTGGGCTGACTTGTTTTGTGACTCGTAGAGTCTCTGGAGAGGATACTACGCAAGATCTCAGTTAGCCACGCATCACACACATCGAGCGACGGCATCCAAACAAAAAGACGAAGTTGCGGCGTTGAGATCCGAAGTAGAGACCCTCACAGCGCTCGTACAAAGCCTTTTGGCAAAGAGCACTGTTTGATTTAATCAGACTCTGTCGCCTGCAGTAGATTACTATCTTGTTTCTCCTCTTCCACGACTACTAAAGGCTCTTTGACGGGCGGAAGTCGAAGTGGTGCGATCTCCAGCACGCCCTTTTCAAGTGGTTTGTTCTTGATAATCACATTGGGTCCGTAAATGCCCTTGCGCAGTCTTGTGAGTGTGTACACGACAGTGTTTGGTCGAAGGAGAGTGCACGGATCCGTCACGGACGAGCAGCCAAGCTGGCTGTAGTCACCCAGCACCACGCCGATCTTCTTGCGTCCCGTGTTGTATCGCGCTTCTTCCAAGTCGACGATGATCTCATTGAAGGCCGTGTTGTAGAACAAATTCAAGTTGGCTGTGGTCACTTGGTTGCCAAAGTGGCTCTTGAAGCCGCAGATCGAATCGCCACAGTATCCTGGATGACACAGCTCGGCATTGTCCATGATCAGTGCGTTCTTCAGCTCGCCACGAAGCACAACGCGACGTCCGATGATGAGATCTCCTCGCAAGTACGCGCCGCTACGGATCGTCGAGTGGTCGCCGATGATACACGGGCCTTTGATGTACACATTCGGCTCAATCCTCACGTGCTTGCCGATAAAGATCGAGCCTTCCGATACATCAAACACACCTCCGAGAATCAGAGCTCCTGGTAACACCACGAAGTGCTTCTTCTGAGGCTTGGGGTGGTCGTGGACCTCTTCAAAGTTGGAGCTTCGACCGTAAGAGTAGCGACGCGCCGATGGAGACAGAGGCCGCTGGGACGTAGAGCTTCCACTGCGAGTGGGCGACCCAACCTTTGAAAACGATGGCGCATTGGGATCCAAGTTGATGATCTTCTCCGGTGCAAAGGTGCGTGAGTCGACACCTGGGTACAGTACGATCTCCGTGGCCTCTGCCGGGTCGATACACTCGGGCAGACGCCACTTGCGAGAGGTCAAGGCAGCCAGCGCACTCACAGAGTCCCCGTCTTCGTCTTCGTCGGAATCCGAGTCGTCCGAGTCGCCAGCGTAGCGTCCGTTGCGGTCGCGCTTGCCGCTGGACTTGAGAATCGTCACGTCCTTGCTCTGCGAGTTGGCGCCGACCCACGAACTCTCGCGGAAAAAGGTCTCCAAGTACGGATGGATGGCATCGATCACAGCGAACACGCTGCTGCAGCCGCGGAAGATCTCGCTGTGGTCGAAGGCCGCGACGTGTTCCGGCGCAAAGTACGCGTCCACACGAAGCTCGGGAGGTACGTCTTCCGCTGGGAGACTGCGAAGATCCAGCACGGGCTTCTCTTGGAGAACAGGCGCTTCAGCGGGCTTGGCGAGTAGCTCTTCAGTTAATGGACTGGCTGGCTCGATAACGTCAGTGGACGGCGATGGCAGCGTCTCTTGAGTGCCGTCGATGGGCGGTCGCTGTGGTTCATGAGGTGGTTGACTAAAAGTGCCGCCTTTCTCACGGTTTTGCGCATTTTGGAGCTGCTGCAGCGCGAGCACGACGAGGACCGACGTGCTGATGGACGCCGCAGTGCAGCAGAGCAGCAGTGCCGCCCATGGAAGCTCCGACGGCGTGCGCATTGCCGCAATTGGTGAGCGGAATGATGCCGCTCGTCTGCAAAGTATTTCGAGGTTTGTTTTTGGATCTGCCTGTGGGAGGCAGCTCAAACGGCCGCTCCCCTCTCTAAATCGTTGCACTCTGCTATAATAGAAGACCGGTGATGCAATTCATTGAATTGAATTGCGAACTTGAAGTGGAATCAGTGAGACCATTGAGCTCTTGGGATGAAAGGAGACAACAGGCTTCACATGGAATGGATATGCTTTACAGTTACGATAGTAGGTGTAATCCTACGTCCAAGCATATCCAGTTTTTTACTCTCCACGGTATACAGTACGGCAATGGGAACCCCAAGGTCGGCTTCACGCTCACACCCAGTTGCAGCGTGTGATCCACGGCCACGTCTTGTTGAAGCACCATCCGAGACGACGCGAGACGTGCTCGTCCGTGGCTTCGGCCTCAGCACGAAGGCTGCGCTGGCCAGAGGACTGAAGCTGGATGACCTGGTCGGCTTGAGCAGAGGCGGAGACGCTGGAGGTGAAGACCGCCATAGCCAGCAGGGCAAGGGCGAGGAGTGAAGCGAGCGGCTTCATGGACGACATGGTGGCTTGGGGGTGACGGTGAGGATCGTGACGGGGTGGCTTGGTTGACGTGGGATGTAGGTAGAAGCTTGTCGAATGAGGATTCCGATGTCGTGCGAACGGTTCGCTCTCGACGTCGTAGGACGCAGCGACGGCTCCCTTGGCAAGGACGGTGTCGTGCTCCTTGCATGGGTCTGTACCTTCGGCTTGGTCAGCCACTGGACTCACAGAAAGCATCGCGTCACCCCACAAACAACGGTATTGCCCCCATCTCAGCAGGGCAATCGAGGACCACGAAAAGCAACCCCAGCTTGCGTTGCCTTCGTTGAGGTGCTACTTCGAAGTACGTAGTACAGCGAAGACGTATGGTTTTTTATGGCTGGTGACACCAACCATCCACGGGCACCGCTGTGTAGATGAGCTGTTCTTCTTCTCATACTTCACAAGCGCGTCGCCCACGCCATCCAGACACTGGGAGATGGACTGCAAAGTGGTCTCTCGAATTGTCGACCAGCCGTCAGCCATTCACTCGATTTCTTTAAGTGCTGCACCAACCGAGGCCACTTCCGCCCCTGCATTTAGTTCGCACCATCTCCTCGTGATGGTGACATGCCGTCGTTTGCATGGAGTCATACTCGTCACCGCGAGGAGAGAGACTTCGACGAACCCGCGCTAGCCACAGTCACGCGCCAGCAGATCAAAAGAACCCTCCAGTGCATGCCCATCTCAGCGAGGTTCGTCACCTCTTATAGATTCCTCTTTCCTCTCTATAACTCAGAGGCACCACCATGCGGCGACCATAAACTCGATCGATCATTCTGCAAGCTTCCACCTGCAACTCAAGCCACTCAACTCCCCCCGCAAAGCCACCATGTCACCAATGAAGTCGCTCGCCTCACTCCTCTTCCTCGCCCTAGTGGCTATGGTGCTCTTCGCCTCCAGCGTCTCCGCTTCCATCCAAGCCGACCAGGTCATCCAGCTCCAGCCCCCTGGCCAGCGCAGTCTCCGCGCGGAGGCCCAAGCCACGGACGAACACGTCTCTCGACGTCTCGGATGGTGCTTCAACAAGACGTGGCCGTGGATCACACGATGCAACTGGGTTTAGGCCACACTTCTTCTCACGCCTGCAGGTCCGAGGACACACGACGGACGAAGGATATGTGTTCACAACCACGATGTAGTACTGCAACTACCAGCACTTCGAAGTCCTACGTAGTAGTATGGCCTTCTAAATGAGTCTACATTTTCTAAACATGCCGATTTGAAGGCAAGCGTGACTTCACCAATATTGACTCATCAGGTTTCGATCCTAGGAAGGCGTCGTATGGAAGGAGCCACCCGCGCTACGTTCCCCACTGATAGCACGGCCGAGCTGAGAGGCTTGGGCGGACTGGGATATAAATGGCTGAGGGATAGCCAGGGACAAGACCCCCGAGTAACTCGCGAATACCCCAAGAAGAACGCAGACTCCTGCATTACCAACTACTCACGACACGACAGGCTCTCTCTACGGCTTGGTCATACCTGCTGCCAGCACTGCAGAGGCCACTTTGCTTTCCAAAAGCGACAGATCATCGGCTTGCGGTTGAGTGATCTGTGATAAACAATGTGAGTACGTGAAAAGAGAGACGACACCAACGCACATACGCCGCTCACCTCCGATGGGACTTCGTATACGACCGTCGTGCCGTTTGCGTCGCCGACGATGACGCTCTTGCCCTCGGGCGTCCATCGCACTTTGTTCAGCGCCTTGTCCGAAATCTTGGTTGCCAGCGCCGGCACCTCAATGTCCTTGAGGATGTTCCAGAAGCTGATGATACCGGCGCCGTCGACAACTGCAAACAACGCCGGATGAGTGGGCGACCATCGCACGTCACTCACGTATTCGTTCGACGGCTCGAACGAGAACACGGGGCTCTGCGGGTGCTCCGTACTCCACAGCTTGACAGTCGAGTCGAGCGACGCCGTGAGCAGCAGGCCGTCACGGTGAACGGGCAGCAACGGGTTCAGGTGCATCGAGGTGACGAGACCGAAGTGTGCGTTGTCCTTGGAAAAGGCACTCACGACAACTTCCCGCGAAGCGATGTTCGCGCCACCAACTCCTCCACTACGAGGGATGGCGGCCTTGTCCGCCGTATCAAGCGTCATTCCACCGACAGCTTCGGCCGCAGCAGCAGCAGCGCCAGTAACACCCTTGCCCTTCTGGGCCTCCAGCGGCGTCGTGTACAGCTTGCCGGCTTCTGTTCCAATGTAGAGCTGTTTGTTTTCCTTGCGATGGATCGCAAACGTCGTGATGGACGCTTCCATCTTCTTGTCGGTGGTGTTGGAGAGGTTCGCAGACGAGTAGTTGGAGACGATCGACATCGCGATGCGAAGATCCAGCATCTCCAGTGGCTGCTGGAGCTGGTCGACGTCCCAGATGCACACACGACCGTCCGTACTCGCCGAGACGAGGCTACAACAAGAGAGAAATCCAGTGAGAACAATATCCCCACCAACATATCAAGACACAACGTACTGGTAGGAGCTCTTGCTGCCGACGACCGCGATCGAATAGATCGGGTGAGTGTGGCTGCCGGACGACGTCGAGGTCTTCTGCACCGGCGCGCTCTTGGCTCGGGTGTCCCACACGACAATCTGGCCCGAGTAGGTGCCGCCGAAGATGAGGTTGCGGTCGAACGGGTTGAAGCACGCGCTGGTGACCTGTGAGTGACACGTGAAGCGGTACTCCGCGCGCGTCGGCAACGCCGTGGACCAGAGCATCACGACGCCTTCGGTCGAGTGCGCCAAGTCGGACAGCGCCGACGAGTTACTCGCCATGGTGTCCCATTGCTTGGAGGCAGACTGAAGTTCCGTCTCATCTTCCACCAAGAAATCCCTCGCCGTGTACGACACGAGCATGAGCTCCGGGTAAAACGGCGACACGTCCACATCCGTGACGGCGCGGTCTTGCGTCCACTGGTCGTCCTTGAACGAGAACAACTGCTTAAGCGACTCGGTGGCTTCCTCGGCCGTCTGGTCCTCCTCCACGGTCGCGCCGTAGTCCACCATGATGTCGAACTTGGTGGTACTGGTCAACGCTCGCTCGATCACGCGCGAGGCCTTGGACAGGAACGCCTCCATGGCGTCCGACTGCATGATCTTCTTCTTCTCGTCCTCCGAGAAGCCCATGGTCACGTCGCCACTTTCAGACTCGAGTGTCAGCGACCTGACCTTGCTACTGGGTGACGTCGCCTCCGTCGTATCACGTCGTGGCTTCTGTGGAGACCGAGGCGCACCGTCCTCGCCAACGTCCGTCATGGCTTCATACTACAGAAAGCCACACAGCCCATTAGACTACCTGGTAGTCACACAGTCTCCCCACCCAGAATAATGAGCCACCGTACCTCACGTACGATGATCTCGTGCTCGAGCGTGATGTCGGTCTCTGTGTGCTTGGTGTACGTCTCCACGAGCGTCGGCTGGATGTGGATCTCCGCCACACTCGTGACCTATTCCAAAAAGCCAAAAACGACCAGAAAAAACATCATAAAACCATCATTAGAACCCGCAATTTCAACCACCAATACATCCAACGCAGTGCGAAGCCGTACAGTGGACAGCGCAGCCAGCTTCTCCGCCAGTGACAGCGTGGCGTTCGCAGTTGTAGTGGCCGTAGTCGCCGCAGAGGTCTCAGCGGCGTCCGTCTCGGCCGCCGACGCCGTGCTCTTGAGAATGTTCTGGATAAAGTCGTCGAACTTGTTCTCGTGCTCATCGATCGCACGCGTCACGCTCTCAGGCGCCGCCGCGGCCACGTCGCCATCACTATCAGAAGAAGAAGAAAAGGGGTCGATAATAAGTAGCCATTTGCGGGGCGAGTACGAGGCCGTAGAGAGCGAGAGCGACGTGGTTGCACGCACCGGGCGTTGGCCTTGCGACGGCGGATCTCCTCCAGCTTCTTGCGCTTCGCCTCGAGCTCTGCGGCGTGGCGCGCGCGCATGGATTCCTTGCGATCCTCCATTCTGGTCGTGCTTCCCCCCCACGGTCGTTGCCTTGCGTCCTCCCCCGGCGACTGACAC
>JAADXB010000541.1:0-12282 GCA_023337495.1 Pythium diclinum
CCATCAAACTGCTTGCCACTGCAGGCACTTCCGCTCGCTGCTTGGAAGTGCAAGGGCATCGGAGCATCATCGATGGTTTCACCGCAAAGCCAGCAGAAACTCGTCTCGCAGGCCACACACTTCATGTGGTTGCATCCTCCTAGTCAATTAAAAAAGAAACGACCGTCAGACCAGATTCACAGCAGTCCATACAGTTGTACCCGGACAACCATCAAACTCACCGTCTTTCTCGACGTCGCGCTTGCATCCAGGACACGGCTTAGAGATCTCATCGATCTTCGCACGACTGGACGCGTCGGTCTCTGCGTTCTTGAGCTCGTAGTCTGCACACGTGCCGTCTTCATGCGCGTTGCCGTGGAAGAAGCAGAAGTTCTTTCCACACTGGCCGCACTCACACGTCGGGTTCGTGGGACCCACGCACTCTTGCGTGAACGTGCAGTACGGACACTCGCGCGCGTGCTCGTGTTCCTGGTTGAAGCGGAAGCGGTTGAATTTGGTCCACACTTCCGCATTCACGATCGACTCGATCTGCTGGTCGTTCACAGCGACGCCACACGTCTTCTGCGTCGTAGGCTCGAGGTCTTCGTCCACTTCAACTACCTCCTTCAACTGGTCCACGGGGTGGAAGCACACGGGGTGGACGTGGCCTTCGTTGATCTTGATGCTGAGATACGACTGGAAACACGACTGGCAGTACCGATGGCCACACGACGTGAGCACCACGGACTCGGTCACCGGCGCGTCATCGAAGCAGATATAGCAGCGGAACTTCTCCACGGGCTTGGGCTCGAAGATCGACGACATGGCGCGTAGGATCGGAGGGATGTTGCTGGTCGTGGCGCTGCGGCGCAGCACAGGCGCGCTCGCCGGCTTGAATCGTTGGCTGCCAGCGAGAGAATGCAGCGTGGACGGCCTGGCCGCAGCGTCGGCCTTCGAAGACTCCTGCACGACGCTGGTCACGCGCAGCAGCGCACGCACCGACGACGACTGGCGCACGATCGGCGCCGCCGGCCAGCTCGGACGCACGACCTCGGAGGCGGCGCGCGGCGGCAGCAACGGCTTGGAGGCACCGGCGTCGCGTCCATTGACGGCGCCGTAGTCGGACAGCGACGCGCGCTTGGTCAGCGCCTGCGTCTGGATATCGCGCTGCTGCATCTTGCGCCGCTGGATCGCGAGTGGCTTCGTGTTGTGAGTCACGCGGTGGTGGCGGCGAGGCGCGAGGCACGAGGCGCGCGTGGTGACTGGCGAAGTGAAGGGATCCGTCTCGGGAAGCAGCTGCCAAGACTGATTCCTGGCAACTCACGGACGGGCAAAATCGACTTGTGGAGGTTTTGCGAAGAATGATTTGTCAAGTGGGTTCAAATCGGACGAGGTTTTATTGGAAATGAGAGGTTTTGAGTCGTTGATGGGCAGAAGTGGGGTTCGATTGCTAAAATTTCACTTAGTGAAGAGAGGAAAGGATTTGACAAAGATGCTTTTGTGTTTCAACGAGATGTATTACCTGATCCTGACGTACGGCGCGTCCGAGTGGGCTGGGTCGACGACCTCTGTGGCGCTTGCGTCAGTAGCAGTAGTAGGTAGTTTGGTGGTCCCATACTCGATATCTGTGGCGTCGTTGGTTACTGCTTCCTTATTGCGAGACCCACAGAGGAGTTGCTGCAGCTTGTCCTTGAGAAAACGACATGGCACTCCGACCACGAGAGCCACGGCGATCAATACTCCGCCCAGCACAGCCACCACAAGTGCAGCGCACATGCCGTGGATGTCGCTGAAGACGGAGACGAACTTCCTCTCGAGAAATGCTTGGTAGTCTTCAGCGAAGCAGCAGGCCGACGCCTTGAGGATGAGAGTCACGACCAAGGCAGGTAGCAGGCACAGCACGAGCAGCAAGTACTGAAGAGCTTCAAACAGTACGGCCTTGACCACGACACGAAAGCCGTGCTCACAGCTCACTCGTATTTGCTGGAAGAGCTCGAGTAACCTCTTGGGCTCGTGGGCGTCGGTCGATGTACAGCGAGAAAAAGCCCAGATAACTGGAGTTGCGAGCATCGCTACCGGAGCACAGAAGACTGTGGTCACGGTGTGGCCAACAGCAGTGAGAACTTGCTCGGAAATGGTCGCCTCGACTTCAACATCCCATTGCTTGCCGCGGCAGGCTCCTCCGGTGATCCACTGCACAAAAGGCCTCTATCGTCAGCATTGTGCATCGCAACCTCCCAGACAGACAAGCACCGGGTGTACGTACATCGTAGTGTGGTGGCAGTGGGCCGTCGTCAATGAGCTCATTGCAAAGCCAGCAGAAGCTGACAGCGCAAGCGGCGCAAGTCATTCGATTGCACGTTCCTGTCGGTACAAATGGGCAGATCATAAGTAAAATATCGGCATGTCAACGTATGGAGCCCAGCTTTCCCGTACCGTTCTTAAAAACCTTGCTCTGGCAGCTCGGACACGACTGGGCGCTCTTCCCAACAGCAGCACCGTCCAGCTTCTCTCTCCGCACTCGCTCGTATTCGTAGTCGGCGCATGTGATTCCTTGGTGGGCGCTTCCGTGTGTGTAGCAAAATGCCTTCCCACACACATTGCATTCACATTCTGGGTCCTCAACAGCTTCGTATTCTCGTGGACTCAGGCAGAACGGACACGCCAGTGTGTGCACACGGCCTTGCTGCAATTGGATGCTCACGTAGTTCTCCCAAGGGCCAGAGTCCACAATGGTCTTGATCTGGGTCGATGCAATACGAACACCACAGGTTCGCAAGTCCTCGGAGTCGGTGTCTTCGTCTTCGTCGACCGGATGGAAGCACACAGGAAGACAATCCTGCTCCAAGATCTTCTGCTCCAAGTGGGTCTTGAGACAGGCTTGGCAGTAGCGATGACCACACGACGACAGCTCCAGGCCGCTGGATAGCGGAACGTTCTCGAAGCAAATCTGGCACCAAAATGTGTCTTCGACTGGTCTGCCGATCAGCGCCGCCATTGCTCGTACGAACGAGGGGATCTGGCCTGTGGTCGCTCGACGGCCACGTTGCACGGTAACCCCAGACGGACGGGCTATGAGGTCGTCGTTGAGTGTACGTGCACGTCGAATGACACTGTGCGTCTTGAGACCTTCCGTTGGCGCAGGGAGTTGGAACATAGCACGAATCGACGACTGGCGAACAGGAGTCCAAGTCACACGACGGCGTTGATCAGGTGGGGCAGGATTCTCTGACTCCGGGATCTTCGATATTTCGCTGTTCGGCATTAGCCCTTGGACTAGCGCGATTTGCAGTACTGGTCCATCCAGTCGCGGATACGACGCAATCGATCGACGGATTTCATTCAGCAGCCATCGTCTTCGGATTTCCGCCGAAGGGCTTCCGTCGACTTTAGCTTCTGGCAAGCGAGATAGCAGGCGGTCCACGACGTCAAGCTCGTTAGCGCACGACTCGAGAACTCGATGTAGCCGGTATCGAAGTTCTGCGATGATGCCGTCGCTTGGGTTCTTCGCCTCGGACGCATGGTACGCCGTGAAGAAGTCGTCCAGTGGATCATGAGCACTCGCCATTTGCCTGTACGTGTACTACAGCGTAGTACTAGTATTCTCAAGTGGTCGAATCCCAAAATGGGTGTACTGAGCCCCACCACATGGCCAATTTTCATCCATGAACCGAACCTGACGAGTGGTGTGCGTGCGTGGTGATTGTTTGATGATTATGGATAAGTGGCGTTTCGCAGCTCATCTCTGTCGCCAGAGTTTCGTGAGCTCCGAGAAGAGAACTCACTCTGTGGACCCACAATCAGAAATTCGAACAACTATCAGCCAATCAAATCATTCAAACCATGTTCGAAAAAAGGGTGAAGCTTCATTTTCGGGACCTCTGGCCAGATCACAGGTAAAGAAGGGATGTAGTCCCTTGAATAATACTTCTCTTGGGGACAGTGACTCATGTGGCGTCAGTGTGGTGCGTCAGTGGCAGCCACTTCAACTGACCGCCTGTCTTTGTTCTATTGAGTGGCTCCTAAAGATCGCCAGCCACCCGCATTGGGCGGAATGCCTTTTTTCGAACTGCGCTGGATCTCTAGTTGTAATACAGGCGACGGAATGCTAGACGGAGTGCCTGACTAAATGAGGACGTTCCCTGTCTCTCTGTCCTCCCCGTCGGGGTCCCGCGACGGATCCGCCGCTGTGGAGAGGCGTCTGCAGCCTGTCACATCCCCCCAGACGTCCCCCTTCTTCCACTCAAATCCTGAAGAATCTGAGAGGAAAACGACGAAGGGAAAGCAACGAACATGATGAAGAGGAAGCAACCGATCGACGTCGTGATCGCGTGGCTCACGACGCACACGCACACGGGAGATGACAACGAGGACGTGCAGACCAAGCACTTGGTGGACGCCATGGAGGCGTGTGACGAAGACGAGAGCGATCTGTGTGCGTTGCTCGCGCGATTGGAGCGTGTTTCCGGCCACGCTGATCGAGCGAAATGGCAGCTTCTGGTCGAGCACCTCCAGCGCATGGACGTCATGCAGAGTGACGCTGTCAAGCCCCACGTGCTCAAGCTCAAGATGCGCTTCCCACCGCGTGAGCGCGACTACTCCGTGCTGGCGATCACACCCGAGAAGCGCATGAGCGCCCCGATCCTGCGTCCCTCTAATTCGCTTGAGGTCAACCGCTTGTCGATCGTCGCGAGATCCAACCGTGTGCTTCGCCGTGCGCTTACGGAGGACCCAGATCGGCGCCTGCCGCTGCTGGAGCAGCCATACACGTCGTCCACGAGAGGTGGAAACACGACCTCAACTGCCACGCGGACGTTCATTCACCGTATGTCGGCACTGCTCCAAGCTGGCGTCGAGGACACGTTCTTCTGCTTCATCTGCTTCGAAAATGTGCCGGAGACCCACGCGTTTACGCTCATGAGCTGTGGTCATCAATATTGCCACGACTGCCTCACGATGTACTTGGAAGTGAAGATCCGCGATGGAGAGGTGTACCCGACGTGCTTCCACGATGTCAGCGGCAGTTCAGGCCAGCGTATCGCATGTGGAGCCCAGTTGCTGCCAACGGACATTGCGGAAGTCGTGTCTTCTGAAGTCTGGGAGAAGTACGAGCGTTTCAAGTTCAACAAGGAGATCGAGTACGGGCGCCAGTGTCCACACTGCTCCCACTCACAGAAGTGCAAGGGACCAGAACAGCCAGAGTGCGTCTGTGAGAAATGCCAGCGGTCGTTCTGCTACTTACACAGCACTGCCCACGTGGGAGGAACCTGTGCGGACTTCGAGCGGCAAAACATGGAGACCGACAAGATCAACCGCACGGCCATCGCCAGTATCGCCAAGCCATGCCCTGGTTGCCACAGCAACGTCGAGAAAAACGGTGAGTTGAGGTGACGATTCCCTTGCCAGAAGCATGATTGATTAACTTCGTATTTTATCGGTAGGCGGCTGCAACCACATGACGTGTATCGGCTGCCAAACGAGCTTTTGCTGGATCTGCGGAAAAGTTGTCGACAATGTTGCCGCGCCGGACCACTTTGCGGTACGCACATTGTCTCTTCCAACGCCTTGATATCACATGAACAAACTGACGTCGCCTTTGGTGTGTAGTGGTGGAACCTTTCTGGCTGTGCAGGCCAGCAGCTCGTGGATGTCGACAGCCAGACGCGCGTGGAGCGCATCGGCTGGTGCATGTTCCGCGTGCTGTTCCTCGTGGTCTGCGTGCCCATTGCGACGGCTATCACACTGGCGCTCACCATCATGACCGGCTGCTGCATCCCGTGCATCTTCTGGATCGACGAAGACCCCAAGCAAACCTTCGTGGGCATCGTCAACAACGTCGCGTTGTTCGTGCAGCTGCTGATCGCGCTAGTCGTTGTCGGACCCATCAGCCTTCTTGCCGTGGTCTTCCGCTTCCTACGCTGCTGCCTGTGCTGCCACCTGTGCGTGCTGCCTCGCCCATCGCTCCCGCCGGACACTGAAGGCATCTTCGCGCTGGACACCAACGACCATGAGGTCTGAAGATCTACAAGGCGAGCATTCATTCTTCTTCAATGGGTTCATGTTGGGTTCATGAATGGGTACAGGATCCCGCATTGAGATCTTGTATTCCCTAATTGAGCTTCAGTTTTTGGTGGGTTCAAAATCGAAGATCCCTTATTTAGTGCTCTATAAGGGACGGAAAGGCATTCCGCGAAAATCGAATATTTTTGAGCAGCCACTCTCACATTTTGAGAAGCAACACCGACGTCACGACTCACGCCGCCCCATCACGCAACGACCATGGACAGCGCAAGATCCGCAGCAGCGACTAGCTTGGTTGATGACCGCTCACAGCCCCTACTGGAGCCGCAGCCATCAGAGACCTCCCATGGGAGTGGCGCTGCAGCCGACGCGCCGGCGTCCATGATGCGACGGGTTTCTGCCTTCGTCGTGGGTTCTCCGGACGACACGATGAAGTGCCAAGTGTGCTTCGACGATGTTCCACTCTCTCAAACGGTGACACTCAGCTCCTGTGCTCACCGCCACTGCCGCGAGTGTGTGACGCTGTACCTGGAAGTCAAGATCCGTGACGGCCAAGTTTACCCAAAGTGCTTTCATCAACATGACGGCCTTCAACACACTACCTCCGACGATGTTCCAGTGAAGCAATTGTGTGGCGAGCCGATCAGTGATAGCGACATTGAGATGTTGGTATCGAGAGATGTGCGGGCCAAGTTGAAGGCGTTCCGCTTCAACAAGGAGAACAGCTTAGGACGCCAGTGTCCATTCTGCAACCACCAGCAAATCTGCAAAGGACCAGAAGACCCGGTGGTCAAGTGCACGAAATGCCCGAACACGTTTTGCTTTCTACATAGTAACGCCCACGTGGGTAAGTCGTGTGCGGACTACGAGAAGCGGGAGATTCACAACGAGCTGCAAAGTCGAGCGATCATCCAACGAACGGCCAAGCCGTGTCCCAAGTGCCAGGTCGACATCGAAAAAAGCGGTGCGTAGCTTCCTGCAACTTGGGATTGGATAACCACACTCATGCTGACGGCTTTCTGGTTGTATCATAGGTGGCTGCAATCACCTTCGGTGCCCCACATGCGACACCAACTTTTGCTGGCTCTGTGGCGTCCAAATCGAGGCTGAAAACGTCACCAACCATTTTGAGGTACTTGACCACCTCATCGGACCAAGCCTTGCTGTTTGATGGTCAGTTATCTTACACTTTGTGCTTGCTCTTTGTTCTTCGCAGTGGTGGCGTATGAGTAGCTGCTCCGGTCTTCGCCACATCGACGTCAGACAAGATACACTGGCTCAACGGCTGGGGGCGAGGCTCATCACATTGTTCCACTTTCTCGTCATCGGCCCTGCTGCCGCAGTGGTGACCGCCGCGTTCACGCTCGCAACATTCTTCTGCCTGCCATGTGTCTGCTGCCTCGATATGCCATTCAGGACATCGGTGTTCGCCTGTAACGAGATCTCGATGGCGCTGTTGTTTATGCCGATCGGTCTCCTGTTTAAAGGGCTGGCGGCATGTACGCGCTGCGTGCATCAACGTCTCTGTCGACGGTCACCACGGCAGCCTGAAGATGAAATCGCCCAAATAGTTTGACATGTTCATCTTCCGACCCAAGCTTGTTGTCGCAACTCACAGCCAAAATGAAACCATTGTAAACTACTACTTTGTACCGAATCACACACATTGAAATAGAACTTCTTGTTGCACATTCAGACATAGATGCTTCCGTTTGCCATTGCAACGCTATATTTTCATGGTGGTACCCGCAGGAGCAACCCTCGAAAGGATCCTTCCTCTATTGGCAAGTTCAATTGCTGGGTTCAGTCGGACGATTCTCCAAGAGGGACTGAATCCCTCGTATACCAAGTTCAATTATTGGGTTCAGTCAACCAGAAGTCAATCAACAGCCGTAGCTGTCAGTCGCAAACTTGCAAGATCAACACAAGGGCTTCACAGACAGCAGCAATGCTGGGCAGCACAAGTCCTCCAGCGAGCGTGCTGCTTGACGATCGCTCACAGGCACTGCTTGAAGCACAGCCAGCAGAAGGTGACCAAGAGAACAGTGTCCGTGGGCTGTCCGCATCCATTCTTCAACGCTTTTCTGCGTTCACCCAGGCCCCTCCTCCGGAGGAAACGCTGAAGTGTCAAGTGTGCTTGGACGACGTTCCACTTTCACAGACAGTGGTGCTAAGCGGATGTGGCCACCGAGACTGCAAGGAGTGCGTGACGCTGTACCTTGAAGTCAAGATCCGCGACGGCCAAGTGAACCCGACTTGTTTCCATCAGTACGATGGCGCGCCGTCCTCTGGCACTGTGTCAGATCCAACAAGCCTTCCGAGTAGACGAGCATGTGGTGTGGCCATTAGCGAAGAAGATATCAAGATGCTCGTCCGCTCAGACATACGAGCCCAGTACAAGACGTTTCGCTTTTACAACGAGCACGACCGAGGACGTCTGTGCCCGTACTGCAACCACCCTCAGGTATGCAAGGGAGCAGACGACCCGATGGAAGCCTGCACGAAGTGCAGCAAGCTCTTCTGCTTCACGCATGGTAATGCACACGAGGGGAAATCGTGCGCCGACTACGATAGACGAGAGGCGCACAATCAGTTGCAGAGTCGAGCGACCATCCAGAGAACGACAAAGCCGTGTCCCAAGTGCGCAGCCGACATCGAGAAAAGCGGTAAGTGCGTTTAGACACTGTGGGAACTCATGGAAGCAGCTATACTTACGAGGTTGCGTTCTATTAGGTGGGTGTAACCATCTTCGCTGCCCAACGTGCGGGGCTTACTTCTGCTGGCTGTGTGCCGTCCAAATCGAGCCTGAATACATCAGCGACCATTATCAGGTATCTTGATGCCTCACGATGCCATTCTTGCCACGAGACCGCACTCTAACACACGTGATTGTTTTTTTTAGTGGTGGCGACTCGGAAGTTGCTCGGGACTCCTGTACGCCGACGTGGAACAAGACTCATTGGCTCAGTTTCTCGGGTCCAAGCTAATCTCGCTGCTCCACTTTTTCGTCATTGGACCCGTTGCTGTCGTCGTGACTGCGGTGCTCACGTTGATGAGCTGCTGCTGTCTACCGTGTAGATGTTACTCGGACATGACATTTGACGATTGGATCCAAGCGAGCATGGACATCACGATGTGGGTTCTCTTTCTACCAATCGATCTTCTGCTCACGCTCATCTCCGCGTGCAAGCACTTCTTGGGACGCCTTCTACCACAACGACGGCTTTTGAGGAGCACGAGAGTGGCCGAGCCATCGCAACAAGACGGGGCGCTTGTCGTCTGATGCAAAAAGTCACTTGAACAGTTGAATCCTGAAATATCAAAATCAAATAAAATGTAATCACCCATTTTATAGGAATGCTTTTCCGATTTTACAGGAATGGTTGTGATCAAAATACCTCGTAAAAGCATCAACCCTCATTCGGAAGATGAAATTAGGGACATGATGAGATGGGACGCGCATTTGCCCAGCAGGAATTGAGTTGAGACAAACAAGCAACCGCCCGACACGCCAAAATGGATGCACAGGCGGCTCAAACGGACGCGATTGCCGCGTTCATGGCCGCGTTTGAAACAACTTCTTCAACAGATAACACGGAAGAGCTCAAGGTGCTTCTCGAGGATGCAGTCGCTGCTTGTTCCGGTGCTCCAGAGCTGCGTGGTTTGGTCGACACGCTCGACCAAAAGTTGCTGTTGGAAAACGCAGGAGAAAGCGAAACGACCCAATGGTGGTGGCTGCTGACGGAGCTACAGCTCATGCAGGAGCTGCACGCAGAGCTCTTCGACGAGAGTGTCGGCGCAGCGCTTCAGCGCCTGGAGAACCATCTCCAAGGGCGTCCTCCTGGTGATGAGAACGCGGTTCCCACTCTGGCTCTCGAGCCACGCGAAGAAAACGGCAACACAGCGTGGGACGCGGCGATCCGAGACAGCTCACGGTACACACTCAGGCGATTGGTAAGCGGCGGAAGCGTTGACAGCAACGCGAACGCCACGGCCAGAGACTCACTCGGGTCGGCCGATGGCCCGTCCACTCTCGCCGCTGGATCCACTCGAGCAGCTACTCGCAGTCGGCGCAAGAACCACGTTGATGACAAGGGCATCCCACTATTGCAGAGTACTTCTAGCACAGTCAGTGACGCGATGCCGACGCTGCTGCGGTCCATCTCGTCGATGATGGGTATGGGAATGGAGGAGACGATCCTGTGTCAGATCTGCTATGAGCACACGCCAGTGTCGAGCGCCGTAGAGCTGAGTTCGTGCAGCCATTGGTACTGTATCGCGTGCTTCCGCATGTATATCGAGCTCAAGATCACTGAGGGCCAAGTGTACCCTGTGTGCTTCCACGAGACGGAAACTGTACGGCAAGGCGGCGCTGAAACTGAGCAGCCACAACAACAACGCAAGGCATGTGGAGCTGCCGTCGCGCCCAGTGACATTGAGGCGCTCGTGTCGGCGGAGATCTGGGAAAAGTACCTCACATTCAAGTTCAACTAGGAAAACGAGTGCGGTCGCCAGTGTCCGTACTGCCACGAGTCACAGCTCTGTAAAGGCCCAGAAGAACCGGAAATCTCGTGTGTCGCCTGTGGGAAACAATTCTGCTTTACGCACGGCAACGCCCACGCCGACGGATCGTGTGCAGATTATGAACTGAAGCAAGCGGAATCCGATAAACTCAACCGATCGGCCATTGCAGAGATCTCGAAACCGTGTCCAGGCTGCAAGAACAACGTGGAGAAGAGTGTTAAGTTGGTTTCGCCACGTTCGTCGTAGAAGTCGAGAGATCTGATCTTTTGATTCTGTTTTGTTCAGGTGGATGCAACCACATGAAGTGCATCGTGTGTAATACCGACTTTTGCTGGATCTGCGGAGCGATCGTCAACAGTGCCGTGGCCCCAACACACTTCCAGGTACGAGAGCTTTATTGGGACGAAGGATAGTACAAGTGACTCACACACCGTATATTTACTATGATACAGTGGTGGAATCTCCGTGGTTGTGCCGGTCAGCAAATGGAAGATGTTGACGCGCAGACGCCTGCGGAACGATTCAACATGGCGGTTTTCCGCGTCTTCTTTCTCGTGTTTCTCGGGCCGCCGGCGTTCGTCATCACAGTCGCGCTTACGCTGTTATCCTGCTTCTGCCTGCCATGCATGAAGCTGCTGGACTTGGGCTTCGTGGAGTGTTTTACGACGTGCCTCAACTTCATGGCGATGGGACTCTTCATGCTACTGCTCGCGATCGTAATGGGGCTGGCGTTCATTGTTGGTCTGCTGTACGAGATCCTCATCTGGCCGTTCGTGTTTATCTACTTCCTGTGTCGCCGATGTTGCTGCCCTTCCTCGGCGGCACAACCCGAAGACGAAGATAATGGCAACGCAAGTCCCACAGACACACCGGCAGCTCCCCATGCAATGGTTTTACAAGGCGCTTCGTTCGAAGAAAACGTAGTGTAAGGTGGATACAACGGCAACAGCGACAAATTAATGGAAAGATAATACGATATTTGGCCAAGCATCCGTTTAACATCCACAACCACCATTTCTACGCCATTTACACAAAGTCGATAGCAACAAATTCCTCTACAATTCAAGGTAGTCGCACTCGAGCACGTGTGGACTGTTACTGGTCAACTCGGTCTTGGATTTCTTCCACGGGAAGCGACACGACCAACACTTCAGCGTGCATTGCTGCTGGCGCCACGCGCAACAGCGTCGCATCGACTTCTTTCCGAGCTTGTAAAGTGCATGAAAGCACCAGCAAATGCCAAAAATTGCAGCAGCGAAGCCCGTGATGATGGTCACGACGGAGAACTCGAGGGCCGTGTACCCACAGATGGAGATCACGCGGAAGACCCAGCGGAAGACTTGAACGAATGTCAGGTCCCGGCGCATGGTACATAGAGCAAAGAAGCCCGAAAACAGCATCGCGACGAGCGTGAGCACGAACGCGATGGGGTACACGATGAGGTATAGCGTCGCGCGAGCGAGGCACAGCAGAAATATGTTCGTCGTCGTGAGTCCGTGGATGTGCACCATTTGCTGACCCGCGCAGCCTCGAACATTCGTCCACTGCAAAGTCCAACGGCACGAACGATTATCAGAACGACGCTTTAAGAACGACTAGACAGACAGCCGACGATTGACGTACATCGTAGTGGTCGGAGACAAGTTCACTGAGCTTCTGTCCGCAGATCCAACAGAAATCGGCCGAGCAGGTCAGGCAACGCATGTGATTGCAGCCGCCTACACAGATATTGACAGTCAGACATTAGCGGACGGAGAA
>JAADXB010000542.1:0-12279 GCA_023337495.1 Pythium diclinum
GCCGCGAAGGCTGAGGAGGAGCGTCTCGCCGCTGAAGCTGAGGCTGCTGCTCTCGCCAAGGCTGAACAGGAGCGTCTGGAAGCCGAGGCTCTTGCTCTTGCTGAGGCTGAGGCCGCCGCTATTGCTGCCGCCGGCGCCGCGAAGGCTGAGGAGGAGCGTCTCGCCGCTGAAGCTGAGGCTGCTGCTCTCGCCAAGGCTGAACAGGAGCGTCTGGAAGCCGAGGCTCTTGCTCTTGCCGAGGCTGAGGTTGCTGCTCTCAAGGCTGCGGAAGAACGTTCGGCGGCCGCTCGTTTGAGCATGGCTGCCAATGAGACCGTGGATGAAGTTGTCGACCGTATGATTGACGAGTACGAAGCTGCTGCGATTAGCGCTTCTCAAGTTGCAGACGGTGACGACTTTGACTCCGAGGCGGACGACGATGATGAGGATGAAGATGACGAGGACGAGGTCGCTGAGAGTGGCGACGTCGCTCCCGCGGAGCTCAAGGCTCCTGTTCGTCCTACTATTGCCGAACTCCAGGAAATGAGCATGCGTGGACGCTTCTCCATCGGGTCGGCCGGTGATAGTGACGACGATGATGAAGACAGCGATGAGTCGCCGGCCAGCAAGCCAATGCTTCTGGATGACCACCCTAACCAGATCTCTCCTCGTGCCAGTGATGTGTTCGACGAAGATGTCCAGGACGTCGCTGTGAGCTTGGCTGAAGAGCCAGTCTCTGTGAACCAGGTCGACGCTGAGAAGGACGAGCCTGCACCGTCATCCACTTCGAGCGATGTATCGACGACTATCAAAAAGACTGTCGTTGATAACGCGTCTGAGTACGCCGTCTCGACTGAAGCCTCATCCCCTCCGTCGTCGAACGACAACAACTCGGAGATTCTGGAGAGTGCGCTGCCAGTTCGTCTGAGCGACGTCTCGGATCGTGAATCGCTTTCCCGCGAAACGTTCGACTCGGCCACTCCTCGTGCCAGCCACTTCGATACCAGTCGTGATTCGTACGGCGAGTTCCGCGAGAGTGAGTTCAGCGATCGCATGAGCGACGTGGACAACGGTCCAGCTCCACCAAAGACCGACGAACCGCAGTATTTCGATACTGACAGCGAGCGCGGTAGCTCGTTCGTTGGTGCGCGTCCGTCGCTGTTTGGTGATGACTCGATCACGGAAGATGTCCGCGACCGTGCCGGTGACGTGTCGGCCCCATCCAGCGGAAACAACCGCTGGGCACCGACGAGCTTCTTGAACAAGCTCCAGCCGGCGTTCGAGGCCAAGTCGAACATCTCCAAGGCGTCGACCAACACGTCGTCGCAGGCCACGATCACCTCGGAGGAGCCAGCTCCTAAGTCCGCCATCGCTGCTGCCAGCAAGATGGCGAACGCCGCTGGTGCGATGTTCTCTCGCACGGCCTCGACTGCGAGCCGCGCGTTTACGGCTGGCACGGACGACGCCCCAGGCAGCAAGGGCAAGGACACTGCGACGTCGAGCGTGCTGAGCCGCTCGGGCTCGTCGGAGGATGATGGCGAGCATGAAGTCATCTACTCTCCGACTGGCGCTGAGTCCAAGACCAAGTCGAGCAAGTTCGGCCTGCTGTCGAACATCACGTCGACGGCAGCGGCCAAGGCCCCCACGGGCTTCGCCAAGCGTTTCGGTTGGAAGAAGAACGCTGACAAGAAGTCGGCACGCGGCGGCTTCTCGGACGATCTGCCAGACAACACCTCGGCGGCTTAGATGCAATTCCCCTCGTCTGTGTGTGTACACTAGTTGTGATGATTTTATTTTCGTGTGTCCAAAATGAATGGATTTGCTTTTCTACTTTCTGTCTGGTCTTGTTGTGTACAGTATTCTAGTCTAGTCTAGAAGTCTGTGAGACTCGTGAGGTGGTGGATGACAAACACAGCGATCGGGTACTGGACGAAGTATCCGATGAGTGCACCAGCCACGACGTCGCTCGGGTAGTGGCGGCCCAACGCGATGCGCGAGAAGCTGATGGCGAGCACCCACACCACGATGAGCACGCGCACGGCGTCCGGCGAGAGGTGGAAGAAGTCGCGTGCGATGACTGGGTGGCCTACAGTGTTTCATGCACAATGAATGAGTGGGCCAGTCATCAAGAGAATCCAAGGAAATGAGGGTTCCAGTATTGACGTACGGGTGCAGAGGTCGAGGACGAATGCGGTGATCGTCCAGCAGCGCGTGGCGTGGCCCGACGGGAACGAGTGCTGGTCCGGACCGACGAAGCGGCCGTCGTTCTGGTGGTGCGGTGGACGGTGGCGCTTGAAGATGAGCTTCATGATGATGATCGCGACGATATCCACCTGGATTTGACACACGACAAGCAGCCTACAGTCAGTATCAAGCTACAAGCCCTTCAGTGCTTCATCCAGCGACGGTAACTCACGAGGTTGCAGGCGTAGAACGCGATGAAGACGGTCTTGGAAGCCAGCGAGGCGTCGTCCAGCAGTCCGGCGAGCCACATCACAGCCACCACAGGCAGCACCATGAGGAACCAGAGGATGCCGTCGCCTGTCTGGGACAGCACCTCCCACGCGATGCGCATGCCTCGTGCGCGGCCGAACCGCTGGAACACGAGCTGCGCGAGCGTGAGGTCGTACGCGTACAGCACTTCGCTCAGCGTCATCTTGTCTCCTCCGCCGAGAAGCCGTTGGCGGCTCTGGTCGTCGCTGTCGTCGGTGGGAAAGCTGTGACTTGTGCGAATGCTCGGGTCTTCCAGGCTGCTGCTGACAGAGGCGGACTGGGAAGCGGAGACGGCGCTGGGCGTGGCGGCGTTTGTCCCATACACAGGCATGAGCCAAGTGAGCTCTTCGATGTGTTGACGCCACCGCAGAATAATGGGACGTTCAGGAGGCACGACTCAGCTAAGTTAACTCGAACTGCCGAAAGCGTAACCCCGGCCAGCGTAACCACTTCACTTCACTTTGGTTATTTTGTCAGAATGCGGTAGGTTCGGTCAGTCAGTGTTTCCGGATATTTAGATGAAATGTCAAATATGACGAAAGCAAGACTCGGAAAGGATGAAAGCCCATGCGCCGTAGTGAGCGGCTCTACTGCATGTTATAATAGAAGACGACAGGGTTACGTCGTCTTGAAGGGTAGATGAGAGGCTCTATGGTTGCCTGGGAGTACTTTAAAGTTGTAGTACGCGGCGGCGCCGATGAACGCGTGCCAGCAACCGTGGAAGAAGCGGAACGGGTCGTTGTCGTCGTCTAATCCTCTCGCGAAGCAGCAGACGCCGATGCCGAGCAGCGCGATGCCTCGACGCATCTCTTTATAGTCGTATTTGGGTACGCGCTGACGGACGATGAAGGTCACGAGAAGCACCGCGAAGCTCAGCAGGATTGGAACGACCGTGTTGGTGTCGTCCCACGGATTCTTCTCCTGCATGATGAGGACGATGGCGAGGAACACGTACTGCATATACTGCTTCGCGATGGGATGCTGCAAGTCCATGAGGTAGATCGCCCAGATGATGAAGCTCATGATGGAGCCGATGTTGTCCAGACGATGCCACTGGCCCTATATATTCAGTGACATCACATTTACATTAGCAGTCGACGCTCATATTGAAACCCGTAGTCGAGGTTACGCACCTCTGTGAGCCATATTGGGCCGTCGATACTATCGCAGCAGTGGTAGAAGAAGCTCGTGACCATCGTGAACATACCAATGAAAGCCTGTGAACAGTAGTGAGAAAGGCGAGTCAGCAATGACAGAATTGAAGTTGGCAGATCGCAAGATTTGCGCGCTCTGTAGATGGACACACTTCAAACACCAGCTCCATACGGTAGAGCTGCACGACGGCGGGGAACATGCAGAAGTTGGTGATGCCCGTCACCACGAGCATCATGCCCATCTCGAACGAGCTCCGCATCGCCATCCGCAGCCCCTTCCTCGGCCAATTGCCGTCCAATTTCGAATCGAATGGGCTGTTCGGTTCACGAAGAGCTCGATTTTGGACGATGTACCACATAAATGACACACCAAATACCTCTAATAACACATATCCGAAATGCAACATAGGACCGTACGGGACGATTTTCGGTAAATACTGTGGGGACTTGGGCTTTTGAGGCAAACATTGGTCGAAAGACCATGACGTGATAAATTTCTTTAATTTCTCGGCACTCCCCTTCTTAGGGGGCACAACGCATAGGACACTCCTCGCTTCCACCTTCACGACTCGCTATTGGTTTCTATCGTAAATGCGGTCTCCACATCAAATGCTGAGTCCTTCGAGCTCCTCGGATCTCATCGTTTGTGGTCACTTCTCCGACTCGACACTTGGTCGAATGTCGCACGAAAATCTCACCTTGGGACAACCTTCGTGCGACATTATCCCTCCACCAGCTGGCTCCTTGACGGCCGCGGGACCGTCACTCTGGCTGCAACAACATGACACGCATGGCCAGTTGACTTTCGTCGCCGTCTCTCGATAGACTTTAGACGCGGCTTCTCTGCCGCTGACTCTGCTGTGCGGTGTAACCTGCGTTCCAGTCGCCAGTGCACAGATCGCGACGTTATCGGAACCCTCCGCGTGTTTGTTGGCGTCTAACCCAAGCGCGTTCTAACGCGCACTTAGTCCGACCGCACGTCTAAAGCTTCCCACGGTCTAAACCACCGCGCCGGACCTCTTCATTTTAGACCGCGGTGGCGCCTTTCTCAACTGTGTTGTCACCATGGGCTTCTTCTCGTGCTTCTCGTGCTGCTCGGCCACGCCCGTGCAGCACACGCGCACGTCACGCGCCACCAGCGCGTACCGCAGCACGACCGACCGCGGCGCGTCGTCGCTGTATTTCGAAGACGCCTACGAGCGCATGGAGCTGCTGGGAGAAGGCAAGACCGGACAGGTCTTCCGCGTGCGTGCGTACCAGTCGCCTCGCTTTGAAGCCGCGGCCAAGATCATCAAGAAGGAGTACTTGAACACAGCGCAACGCCAACAGGCCTTCGAGCAAGAAATCGCGATTCTCAAGCGCGTGCGCCATCCAAATGTACTCAAGTTGCTGGATATCTTCGAAGATGAGACCCAGTTTGTCGTCGTCACGGAGCGAGTCCACGGCGGAGATCTTCTGGACGTGATCTGCGCCAACCAGAGCCGTCCGCTGCGCGAGTGCGACGTCGCGTTCATCATCCGGGAGCTGCTCACCGTGCTCGCGTACCTACACAAGCAGCATATTACCCACAGAGACATCAAGATCGACAACATCATGTGCCGCACCAATGACGTGCTGGATGGGATCGTGCTCATCGACTTCGGTCTCGCCCACAAAGGCCGCAATGGCGAAATGACCGGCATGAACGGCACGTGCCACTATATGGCGCCAGAGATGTTCGGCCGCGACTCGCGTTACGGCAACGAGATCGATCTGTGGGCGATTGGCGTGCTCACGTTCTTACTGCTCTTCGGCAAGTACCCATTCGATGCAAAGTTCATGTCCCAAGTCGAAGACAAGATCATCGCCGGCAACTACGAGTTCCCACCAGAGCTCATGGACCAGGTCTCACCGCAAGCCGTCAAGTTCATCGAGTACATGCTTGCCAACAGCCCACGCGACCGCCCTCCAGCAGCACTCGCGTTGCAACATCCGTGGATGCAAGTTGAACAAGTGTCCACGGTTCCATTCACGGACTCGCACATGGCTGCGTTGCGTGGCTTCTACAACTCCAAGAAGGCCTACAGCGCCGTCATTCCTACAAATGCCAGCATCCCGATCCAAGTGCCACCTCCACCACCCGTCGGACTGGAGCAAGTGATGATCCCAGGCCGAGGCAACCGATCTGCATCCACAGCAAGCGGTCGTCATCCGAACGGATCCATACTACGCAACGCCGCGGAAGGCGAGCGTCGTAACTTATGAGGAAAACTCCCAATACAATACTAGAAGTACTTCTGGTCGAAAGAAGACTTGTCATTAACACCCACTCTTTGAACTACCATGGACGTGATGCATGAAGAAGAGTTGAGCCTAGCCTACACGGAGTGGATGACGATGTAGAGCACGGCGCCAGTAGCTGTCATGAGCACGGGCGCATCCATCGTATGAGGGGACGTGGCTTCGGCGTAGGCGGCAACGAACGGAAGCACGAGCATCGTGAGCATGAGCTGTCCGGCCGACGCAAAGTCGAAGTATTGCGCCGCAGGGAAGATCATGCCCGACAGAAACACCACGGCACTGCCTTCGTAGCTGCGCGTGTACTTGCGCTTGGACAGACACGAGCTGGTCGAGTACTTGTGCTTGCCAAAGGCAATGCCAATAGGCTCGGCGAGGCCGTCGCCGATGGACGTGACGAACACGAGAATGAAGACGAGGTCTGACTGCGTCGTGCGAGCAAACAACCACCGGAAGAAGAGCAACACAAACAGCGACGGGAACACGTTGCCGGCGACGATCCACTTGAGCGTGTGCGGTCGGTCCTCGGGGCGGTCGAGCGAGTTGAACTGCAGCATGAAGAACGTCGAGCGCTCACGGATGGGCTTGATCAACGCCAAGAATCCCAGCAGCGTCACGAAGTCGCCCCACGCGAGCTCCAGTGCTCCGTCACAGTCACAGGCCGCGTCGGGCTTGATGACCAGCGGGATCAGGTAGGCGGCAAGGAGCTGGAACTTGCGTGTGTAGTTGACCTTGAACCGCGAGTTGCGTTCCGTGATCACGTAGCCCGACTCGTCGACGATGCAAAAGAGGCGGCAAATGATCCCTCCAAGCGTGGAGACGCCCATCATGATGGCGAGCTTCGGGATCAGCGAGAGCCAGAACTTGCCGTTGCCCCACAGCGACGGCTTGTACACGGTCGTGAACGCCACGAGCGCCGCCGCGAAGATGACCATGCCGACGACGAACGTGAAGTCGAACGTGCGCGTCCAGCGCGTGTCGTAGCGGCCAGCGACTTGGCCAGCGTAGATCAGGTCGTTCGAGTCGCCGTCGTACTCGTACTGGCCGTGGTGGGCGTCGGCGTCCGAGTCCAGCGTGCCGTAGGTCGGCACCTGCTTGGGCAGACGGAACTTGGGACCGCCCTTTGGTCGCCAAAGCACACGCAGGATGATCAGGATCGCGACCAACGCCACCACGGGCAGGCCGAACATGAACGTGTAGTCGAACGACGACAGCTCCGAGGACCACAGCACTGGCGCAGGGCCAACAGGCGTGAGCGTCGTGGGGCCGAGCGTGCCATTGACCGCATCGGGAAGCAGCGTGGACGCCACGTCCGCTGGAGACGGAGACAGCGATGGAGACAGCGTGGTGCTCATAGTGGAGCTTGAGCTCGTGGATACGCGACGCAGCAGAAGCGAATGAAAGCGGTGGCTTCGTGAGCCAAACACGAATCGAATCGTACTGTATCTGGGTTCGTGGTGACCTTCCTTTTTCTTTTTTTTTTCTGAACCGTCCATGGGAACGGCTCAACTGACTTGAAGACAAAAAGCTCACCTTTTTTTGGAATCGGAATTACTATCTCACCTGTTTTTGGCAGTCTGAACAATTGGGTTACACTTGAGGGTTACACTCCTTGCCCATGATGACAAGCAAAGGACGAAGATGAAGAGGGAGAGCTTGGGGGATGAAGCACAGTTGCATGGTGGGTATACAGGTACATATCGACTTCTAGCCAGCTACAGTATCTATTGAGTGACCACGAATCTCTCGGCGAGTTGATTTCTGTCCTCGGCCGAGAGCTTCTCGCTGACCACAAGCGTGTGGAGCTCCATGTCGTGGAGGTACACGCGGTTGAAGTTCACAGCCGTCTGTGCGGCCTTGGCGACAAGGATCAAGTGGTCAAATGCCATGTCCGAGTACGGGTAGAACGACGTGTCCTCCGCCACGAGCGTCACGATCTTTCCGATCTTGAAGGCCTTGAGCACGTCCTCGTTCGACTCTTTGAACTTTTCCATGGGCGTCTTGAGCGGACCGATGTTCTTGTACGTCGCCTCCACCTTCTTCTCGCCACCGGAACGCACGCCAAGCCTGCTTCTCGCTCGCAGCGACTCCGCCTTGATGTTCAGCGCCTTCTTGAGCCCCTTGAAAAGCGACGGTGTGTCCACGAGCATCAGAATCTTGGCCTTCTTACGGGTGTCCTTACGACGGATCGTCGCGTGGATCTTCGCAGCCGCGGCGATCGCGTCCTCGAGCGACGCCACGAGCTTTGCCGGCGGCTTTGGACTGCCGTCGTCCTCCACAGTGTCGTCTTCCTCCTCCTCGACCTCCAGCGGCTCCTGTTCCTCCTCCTCGTCGTCCTCTTTCTTCGCCTTAGGCTCCTCCACTTCATCCTCCGACTCGATAGGATCCACCATCTCTGGCTCATCGTCATCGTCATCATCTTCATCGTCTTCCTCGCCCAGAAGCGACATGCGCTGCTTCTTCTTGGCGCTCAGCACGCCATTGATCACCGCACTCACGTCGGGCTTCTTCCAGCGCGGGTCGCGCTGGCTCGGCGGCTGGAAGAGACGACCGGACTCGTCCTCGTGGGTCATACCCGCCTGTGCCTTGCGCTTGCGCGTCTTCTTGCGCGTCGCCAGCGTCTTGACCTTCTTCTGCTTGAAGGTCGACATGGTGAAGCTGCTTTATCGGAGACTGTCTGAGACCTGGAGTGTGTCGTTTCGGTCTCCGATTGATTGACACACAAACTGTTGGAAGTGAGCCTCCACTCCTGTAAAGTACGATTACGAACTAGCTCCAAATTCCAGAAACTAATTAGCTTTGTGGGATCTCTCGTGACGACTGGGACTTGGCCAGCATGAACGATTTACGAGCAGAGACCGAGTTGCGTGGCTTGGTGCCACCCGTGAGCAGAGACATATCGATCGTTCCGCGATGCTGCCAGTAATTCTCGGCGTTTGGATCGTAGTTTAGCGCAAACTTGAGAAGCCCCGTGGCGTTCATTTTCTAAATTAGCATAGGAAAACGCATCAAAATTAGCTTCCACCCCAACATCCGTCCTCGCAATCATAAACTCACCCGCAAGACGGCCTTGTATGGAACAACCTCGTGCATTTCAAGCTGCGCACGTGTCTTCACACCAAGCGCTCGCATTAGAGCGGCACAAACAGTGTTCTGGTCAGCCAACGGATCCACTCCGAGCATCGCCTACAGTCACAAAGGCTAATTAGTTCCCACAGCACGACACATACGCCCCTCATCTTCCACAGCTTACGTCCTGCACTTGAAACAGCGGCAGCTCGCCGGTCTTGTGACCATCTCGTGACTCAAGTTCACTATCCATACAAAAACAACATCAGTAAACACCCCCCAGCACCCACAAAACCCATCACAGACGTACGCGTTGAGGCTGACGTAGTAGTCCTGAATCTCCTTGAAATGCTGGGAACGTAGCGCCTTCACGAAGAATCCACGAGGGTACCCCACGCCAATGGGCAGCACGTCGTCGATGTACAGGATCGAGTCATTGCCGCCTCGCTTCATCTTGTGCATATCACGGATCATCGCCTTCTCTAAAGCCTGGAGCTGGATCGACGTCTTCAGAGGGAAGAACTTGCGCAGTGCCACGAGTGCGTCTTTCAACAGCACGCGGCGTTCCGATATAAAGCTCTCGTTGTGGTAGCTCTCACTCAGTTTGAGTAGTAGCGACACGCACTTGTCGAGCATTTGTTCCTGGTCCATGAACACTTGGTCGGAGATGGCGTTTGTGAGACACAGCAAGAACAGTTCGATCTCGGCATCCCACGCGAACTTGTCCAGCGAAATGAGGATGTTGTACCCCCACTCGGCGATCAGAGGCTGAAAACCGTACTTGCGGTAGAGTTTCTCGTACAAAACCTCTTCCAATGGGAGCCGTAAGTGCGGGTTCCGCTTCTCACGCTGGCGTTTCTCGGTCCACACTTTGCGAATGAGAGCCTCAAGCTCGGATTTCTTGAGCGGGTGGCGTTTGACTTTGCCCTGGTGTCGTAAAAACAACGGGATCTCTTCGTGGACACCCAGCGCACAGATATACTCGGGCTTGGCCTTTTGCTTGGCCGTCAACGCGTTGTCCGGGGTCTTCAGTCCACGTCCTGCGTATGGATACCGTGTGTGCTTTCGCAGTGCGCGTTCGAGTTGATGCTGCAGGATATTGAGTTCCACCCGAGCTTCTTCGACGTCGTGCCAGATCTAATGCACAACACAATCAGTCACCACCCAACTATTCACGCTCAAAACCACAGTACTCACTCGACTCAAGTGGAGATTCACGCCGCAGTGCTTCTGCAAGCGCTCGATCCACTGCAGGATCTCCTTGACGAGCTCCTGGGTCTGTCCGCCTGTCTCGATATCATCTTCCTCGCCGTCTCCATCTTCATTTTCGCCGTCTTCTCGCTCTTCGTGGATCATGTGCTTGCCTGGGGCGTCCGTTTTCGCTGCAGCTTCGGCTCGTCGCATCATACACGCCGGTGACGTGCCCATGGCGGCTTGCATTTCGTCCCACTCAACGTCATCATTCGACGACAGCTCGGGGATCTTCTCAATGATCGCGTCCCAACTTGGCCGTGGCGTGTGGCAGTCGCGGACTCGCTGGAAATCGATCTGCGTCGCATCACGTAGCTGCTCAGCATCGACAAGCTGCGTCTCCAGCAACGCCCTGTTGGCCACGTCCTTCACGTACTGGTCCTCCAACCCGTCCATCTGCTGATTGAGCTTTGCGAGCTCTTCTTCTAGTCGTTGATTCTCGGCTTCTTCCTTGAGAACCACAGCCAGTAGCGCGCCTTCCTGTTCTTTGATCTTCTTCTGTTCGAGATGCTTCTTCAGTGGAATCCGCGAGATGAAATCCAAGTACGCCGACTTGTTCTGGAGCTCTGTGAGCTGGTTATGTTGACGTTCAGCTTGAAGTGCGAGCCCGTCACACTCTTTACGAAGATCGAGCTCTTGGCTGGTCAGCGTGGCGTACTCTTCTTCGAGTTGTTGTACTGCCATGCGCTCGGCTTCGACGAGCTCGTGATTTTCCAAGTGCTGAGTGCGAATCACGTGCAAGTCTTGTTCCAATTGATGCAACACGGCACCCAATTCATGTTCGAGCGACCTCTCCATGTCGAGTTTGGTATCGAGCTGCTGCTTCTTGAGACTGACAACCTCGAGCGTCTGCTGAGCATGGGTGTAGAGTGAGAAGTACTCACGACCCGCCAGCTCTTCCACTGCATTTGGATCAAACTCGACCGCATTGTTATTGTTCTCCTCTGGCGTGATGAGGGCACAGTCATTTGCGCTGTTGACAAGGTATGTCGCTCGGAAAATCAGGTTGAAGATCTGCTGCAGCAGCGCCTTCATAGATCCACTCGTCGACTTCTGCTGGAGATCGTAGAGGACGCTGAAATACCTCGCCGTTGCGCTCTGCTTGACGTTCAGATCCGCTTCCATCGCTTGAAGAACTCGCATCTTCTCCTCTGAATCTGCTTCTCGCTTGTTGTTGGCAGAGAGACTAGGAAAATGGATCTCTGGACGGCTCAGCATCGAAGGTTCGACGGGTTCTGGAGCATATCGAATGCGGATCCGATCGACGATGGCATCACTGCCGTACACAGGCCCACCGCCCAAGCTCTGAAGTCGCTCATGCTTCGCGCTGTCTGGTTCTCTCGCTGTGGACGCGTGGCGTAGAATACCAGGAAGCCGTGCTGCGGATGTGTGGTCCACGGCTTCACTCTCACTCTCGTCTACGTGATCAGGCGGACTCGGGCGATGCATGTTGTGGCTGTGAAAGGCCTCGCATTTGCACGACAATGTGTCGATGCAACCACACGCGAAGGAAGAGTCGTAACACCCTGAAACGATCCCAATTTTACCCGAGGATATGCGACGTGTGAACAATGTAGCCATATCAAATGTTGAAGAAACGCGTACTTTCTCGTTGGAGTGCAACGAGTTCAAAATCCTGCGTCTTGTAATCGACAGGACACGCTCAGCAAGTCGATACCGTCGAATAGATGCCTACGTACTGGTGCCAACTTGGGCTGCCGTTTCAGAAAATGTGGATGTTGCGCGACCACGGATGATGAGGATGTTGGATGGTTAGAACCTCCCCATGAGTGGAGAACTGGTCGTCGTCATCCACTACGATTGCGTGGGACTTAGTTGAGTCGATTCGAACAAGAAGCTCCAGTAGGATGGCCATGGTATCCGGCCTTCTTAGCTCAGTCCTGAGTGTGGAGAGTTTACCAGGAGTCGAGCAAGCAAGCGGATGATCCAGTTGTGAATTGGCACTCGACCACTCAAACGAACACGGTCGACTGCCCTCACGACTGGGCTTATCACGATGCCGTCAAGTAACGTGGTCGACGCTCTCGTCCACGCC
>JAADXB010000543.1:0-12269 GCA_023337495.1 Pythium diclinum
AGCCGGGTCTTGGCCTACGACGAGTGGGTGGTCTTCCAGCAGACGAACCAAATAGCGAGCATACTTGGCGGTCTGAGGCACGTTTTCTGGCTTGAGCAGCGCTTGGATGGAAACAGACGAGCTGGACTGGGCGCCAAAGAGACATCGCTCGACATTCCACGGTGTGATCAATGGGAATTTGGTGACACACAGATCGATCGCTTCTTCCGGGCATTTCTTGAGCAGCAAATCCAGCACGTGCAGAACCAAACAGATCGACTCCATGTCGTTGAGGCACTCGAGCGCCTTGGCGATTTGCTTTTCCACGATCCAGTTCACGACATCGTCGCATGTGCTGGACATGTTGGAGCTCGACACGACTTGGTCGAGCACGGCGTTCAAGACGTTGCCCATTTGCCGCTTGTTGCACACTTCTGCAGCCAGCTCCGTGTTCAAGTAGATGCCATATCGCTTGACGAAGTCGTCTGCTTCCTTCATTGGCCACGACGATCCACTCGCTGACGACGAATCAGCAGCTCGAATCTCCAAGACGATGCCCATCTCAAACGCGTATGGTCTGATCTTCCCGTCGCTGGAGAAGTCGTCTGACCCAGCAGGTCGGACATGCAGAGCTGAAGCTCCACACGCGGAAATGGCAAAGTACGTCGATACCATCGTACGCACCAACGTCCAATCACTTCGTGTCAGAGGAAGCCCGTCGCCGTCGATCAGTGCCTCGCCTCTCGCGAAACCTTGCGGTTTTGATCCGTTCTTGTTAGCCGCAGCCATCTCTTTCTGCTTGGCAGCCGTCGGACTGCGTGAGTACTGCTCCTCCGGCTTGGCACGCGGGTCAAAGCACATCAGCCATTGACGAATGGCCTTCTGCGCCTGGGTCAGATCACCTTCTAATAAATACATGTTCGCCAGACATGCACAGACTCGTGTGATACCAGCGGCAGGCCACAGCCGCCGCGTGAGACTTGCAGTCTTCTCGGCAGTCTTCGCTGCCGCATTCAACTCGGATAGAAGATCGCTGACTTCACGCTTCAGTATCGGATCGAGTTCTGGAGACGTAGCAAGTTGACCACTGACGAGACACTTCCGCTGGAAATCGCAACTAGGACCACCGCCGATGAAACGCTGCAAGGCACGTTGAGCGGATCGTCCTGCATCTGGGGACATGGAGCTTCTTCTTGTCAATACCTGTAGACGTCGGGCCGCTGACTGGGATCCTGCATCTTCTGACCCGGGAGTCGCCAGCGGCAGCGGAGGAATGTCGAGCATCAAGCTCTCCGCACTCTTGCTCTTGCGCATGGGGGATCTCTTGCCTGTAATCGCCAACGGAGCTTCGATCGGCTTGTGCTGGTCAAGCGGAGGCTTTCTGGTGTTCCACGGCGACGGCGGTCTGCTGCGCTTCTCATCTTCGTCGACACTCGCGTCCGGTAGACTCAACTGCTTGTCCAGCGGCAGATTCGAAATGTACTTGAGCTTTGAGTCCCAGATATCCATTGAGATGGCCTCCAGCAGCACTTCGGTATCTGCGCTGGTGTCTGCTTCACCGGTCGAGGACATCGCAATGCGCAGTACTGCACATTCGTGGGCATCGTCGTCAATAGCCTCGCTCGGCTTTCTCTTGTACTTGAACTCGACTGGATCAAGGACGATGGTATCATTTGGGTCCGGAAGATCGCCGAAGATACTCATGCCGTTGCCGCGGCCGGTGTAGTTCACGTTTGTCGCAGTATCGACCAGGTTGGAAATCATGTTGGCGCCTGGGATGTAGTGGGTGATGGCCTTGGCGGCAGCACCGGTGTTGTTTAGCGTGCCTCGAATTGTTGGGAGCAGATTGTTCATAGCCCCATCATTCTCGGCCTTGAACGCTTCAAACTTGCGCACTTCTTCTAGAATATCTTCCATCCACGACTCGCGGTAATCATCACCAACAATGGGCTCACTCGCTGGGAGCTCCTTGATGTCAGTCATTCTTGCCTCCAACGTCGACCCGTCCGGTGCGTAGATATTGCGACGATACGACAGTGGCGCCGGTCGCAGATCGAGGTAATCGCCGGCTTTTGGGGCAGAAGAGCTGCCATTGGTTGCATGTGCACCGGAGGGACCCGACATGTTCGGCGTAGAGGGAGCACCGGTCTGAGATTGTGAAGACTGGCCTTGTTGCTGAGGTCTCTGCTTGAAAATCACTTGAAGAGGTGCAGCTGCGGACGCGTTCAGATCTGGAGCCCGATGCCGCTCATCCAGCTCTTTCGCGTTCTCGTACAGCGCCTCTAGATCGGCCATCACTTTCTTCACCGTCTCGTCTTGTGCATCATCGACCAATTTTGTGTACTGCGTCTTCAATGCGTCGATCACGGCGAGTTCATTGATTTGGTAGGCGATCGCCATTTCGGCGGCCTTTCTCACATCATCTCCGGCGTAAAGATCGAGAAACTGGCGAGCCGAGCATGACTGCACGACCGAGACTTTCGGTCCATCACCGTGTAGAACCAACAAAACTGCTTCGTTCAGCACCTACAGAACACATTATTCATCAGCATCCAAGGCGATTGGGTCCATCACTAGAGGCGCCTTGTACCTTGAGGTCATGAATCGTGCCCAGGTCGAGATGCCATTCCACGATCTCCACCGCAATCGGATCTAGAAAGAAGACGACGCTGGAACCCGTGTTCCAACTCACAAGCAGCGATCTATCCGTAGTCGTTTCCGGTGCGTGGGGGTCGTGGATGAACTGGAACAGCGCCATCTTGTTGATGGTGAGGTCGCGCGACTGGATCGCGTCGTCTGTGCGACACCCAGGGCTCTGCAGAAACGTTGACGGGTTTTTCCCGAGGGAGAACTTCAAGGTCGCCGACACCGTGCCTGTCTGTGGGTCTGCCACCCACACTCGTCGTCCTGGACGCGCCGAAAACACCTTGACATTCGTCTTCTTTGCGACTTCGGTCTCATCGGCAGCACTGGTGAAGAAGCAGGCGCCGAAGTTTCCCTGTCGTGGCTTCGTTCCGATCGGGACGGCGCTTCCGTCGGCCGACGACAGATTCAGCAGCAGCACTCGCATTTGGGACGACACCATCAGGATGTCAGCTCGACCGTACTTGGTCATATCCAACTACAAGCACAAAATCCACCATCAAGATCTGCTTGTGCATCATAGCGTAGTCCTGTGCGTACCTGAACGATGCCGGTTTCTTCCTTGAGCAGCAATTCTGTGTCGGCCTTGCCGAAAAATGCCGACATACCAGCGCGCAGCGTCGTCAGCGCGACCATGCCGCCGTTACAGGCCGAATACAGCTTCATGCCCAGCTTGTCCCACAGAAAACATGTCACTGGGAAGCCCTACAGTATCAAAAACACATCCTGAGTCTCCTGAAAGGCCTTGTTCGACGTCGTATGGAAGCCACGTACTGCATGGAAATCATGCGTGAACTCAGCGCGCTCGCCGATCTTGTTGTAGTCGGTGAGCTGGTGACCGTACACGACGCCGCCGATCGTTCCGACCACGAGTCGCTTCTGTACTGGACAGATACTGAGGCACGAGACACTAGCGCGGTCGCCATTGGCGGCGCTGGGCGGCGCGATGGTCTTGACGAGATGGTACTTGGCGGGGAACGAGCGCTTGGCTTCCAGGCTCAAGTCCGATCGGTTTCCCGACGTCACGTAGAGGTAGACGCTGCCGTTATTCGCTCTGAATGAATCGCGTCAAAGAGAAGCCATGAGGATTCGTCCACAAGCGTATCTTTTTAGGTTGTGTGGCGCACAGAATCGCCCTCTAGAGCACGTACCCGCAGGCGAGGAAGTTGTCGGACGCATGCACGCACGTGAACTTGACCTTCTTGTTCTGCGCTCCGAGCGAGAGCTCCTTGTAGTGGAGCAACGGTCGGCTTCGAAACGTGGTCGTCGAAGCCGCCGCTGCAACTGCCGCATTCGCGTCTCCCGTCGCGTCCATGGCAGAGCGATCAATAGACTAGACGCCGCTCTATCGAATGGTCGCGTCCTCTTGGGGCGTAGTGGTCTGCTTGGCGCCTCTAGGCTGCGTGCATGCAGCGCTTCGCGAGGCGAATGGCGTGCCGCTGGTGACTTTGCAGGCTTCAAGGGCGGATGCATCTTTGGAATCCTCATATTCGCAATACAGGTCATAAAGAAGTGGCAGTGTCCAAAACAGGGTATCTTTGTGATTCTAGTCCGATGATGTGCACCACACTATGTTGGCATCTGGGATACTATCAGAACACGGTGCGTTGGTGACGGCCTAGTTTGTGTTGTGTGACAGGCGCTGGGCTGGGCTGGCCTTCTGCGGAAAGCTCAGCACAAAGCGACAGTGAGTCATTTTCACCGGGCGTGGAGAGAGACAGCGGGCGTTGGCGCGAGCTGTGAGAGATTGCGCGCGGAGAGAAGGCCACACAGAGACTCGAGTCGGAGTAGAGCACGTGGGTGAGAGTAGTGACGTGAGATTCGCAGCAGCACAATCGATTTCCTCCGAGCACGAGCGTTGCCGGCGTTTAACGAGAAAGACGGACCAGCATAAGACGCCGACGACGAGCGAGCCGCGGATGATGCGTACGGATTTGATGCCGTTGCGCGTGCGCAAGGACGTCAACGAGGTATGTACAGCTATGAAGTAGATGTCGAGGCGGTGTGCGTATTGGTGTCGTGATGGATCGTGACGTTTCCGTATTGGATGTGTATGTTGTAGTTGCACAAGGCCAAGTACACGTGCAGCCACACGCGAACGCGCGTGGATTTCCCGGATGGCGTCGACAACATGCTGCGCCTCATCTTCTACATCTCGGTCGTCGACCAAGCTGGGCCGTTTGCGAATGGGGACTTCACATTCCACGTCCAGATCCCGAAAACGTACCCTTTCCAACGTACGTCGACTTGTTGTCATTGGTGTTCTCCGTCATGTTCCCTCGATACTAACGACTGTGCTATGTCTACTGCGCATTTTCACAGCTCCAGAAGTGACGTGCACAACGAGGTGAGTTCTTCCGTGAACGGCAGATTAGAGAATAGCCTTCTAACGGGGTTGTGTATGATTTCGATCATAGGATATGGCACCCAAACGTGGATGCGGCGACGGGTCGCGTGATGATCGCGATTCTCGGCAAGGACTGGCGACCTGTGCTCAGCATCAACACTGTCCTTCTCGGCCTGCAGGTAAGCCCCTGTGAATCCTATTCCTTCTACTCTCCAACTCGAAGCTCATCGAAGATCTTTTTCCACAGTTGATTTTCCTGGAACCTGGCATCGACTACGTCATGAACAGCCTAGCGGCCGACCAACTGCAAAGAGATCCGATGATGTTCCGCCGACAAGTAAGTTGTGTGCTGTAGACTCTACATTTTCATTGATGTCCTTCTCACAATGATGGTGTCGTTCTTAGGCCCAGCAGATCCTCGTCGGTGGCTCCTTTTACGGCTTCGACTTTCCTGCGCATCCTCGCGTTCTCGAAAAGCAACGAGATGAAATGGTGCGGATGAAGCTCAAACGAACACACGACGACCGCGACAGTGACCACCGCCGACACCCGCTGTCGGAGGTCTCGGTGGACGACAATTCTCGCTTAGCGGACGTGTTTCCATTGGAGAAGCACACTGCCATCATGTGGAAACGCAAGCGACTGAATTGAAGACCGCCGCAAGCTCGCCCCAGCTCTACTTTAGCATCGTGTAGCCTTCGTGCCGTGCCGCGACCTCTATTATCAGCACTCCTGCATATTTAATTCAAAACATCTTCGAGTCCCCGTGATCGTTTTTCATCTCCTTCCATTTTACCTCATTAACCTCTGGTAAGTGATATGTTGATGTATCATGTATTACGGGATTGGAGCGTCAGAGTGCACTTTGGCTGCGAAAATGAATGGAACGCCAATGACGGACGGCCTGGCACGCGAATCGGTGGCGCTGTGCAAGCTCCAGAAGGACATCCAGTCTGTGGATGATGTCGCCAAGGCCCTTAAGGAGGAGATCGTGCTGTTTCAGCGAACCATGTACAAGAACCACAGCCAGCATCGTCGGGCCGCTTTCTACAAGCACATGCAAGAGGTGCGTCGATGCAAACAATCAGAGTGACAACATTCGGGCGTGACTGATCGAATCGTCTCTGTCTGTGCATGTGATTTTATAGGTCAAGCGATCGCTGAAAGATGTCGCTGTGCGTGATGTCGTCTCCATGTTCGACGCCGTGACGGATGTGCTGCAGCAGCTCCAACTGCAGCCCAACGAGCACCACATTTCGTGGAAAGCTTTAGCTGGAGATCTCAAGGTCAAGATCGATTCAGTGCTGCGGCAATTGGCAAAGTTCGCATCGGATGCTACTCAGGTACGCCGTGCTAGTTTGCGTTGTTCCCGTAAAGATCGGTCTTCCTGACCCTGCGCTGTTGTTGCAGATCATCACCGCCGCCCAAAAGGCGTACAAGGGTCTGGCCGCGCAGTTCGCGATGACCTACTTCATGCCGTTCGCGCTCACAACCAACAGCATTCTCGGTCGCCTGACGCTGTTGTTCAAGACGTTGCTCATTCGAACTATTGAAGCCCACGGTGGCGTTACGCTGTTGTACTTGAACGAAGTCACCAAGTCGAACCCATTGCGAGCGCGCGTCACAGCCGTCCAACTGAGCGGCTACCGCATTGCTGCTGAAGCCATTGAGATCGCGAATGCATGAGTACATTTAATTCACATCCGAGTACGAATACTTCGAGGGACCGGTAGTCGCGGTCTTGAGCTGTGCCGTGGCAAACATTGTGATGGTGTGCGGCCGACGTTACTGATGTTCGATTGCTCGCGTCTACCTACTCGTCTACATACTTGGCGCGGGAGAGGCGTACGCCGCCGGGCTCGCGTACGCTGAAGAAGGCGGACTTGGGTAGCCGGCCGGGAGATCAAAAACGCCCTACGTAGATCACACACACGTCACATACAATGCGTGGGGTGATCGTGGCAAACGACGGCTCATGAGGCATACCTGTGTGCTGAGATCGAGAGCGCGCGTCGTCATGTCCTCATCCAGTTCTGCCTGTGTGCCCATATCGCGTGTGGTCGGTGCTATCGAGCGTAAATCGACACCGGTATAAGTACGTGATGAGAAGCCACAACAACGCCCTCGACCGACTCACCTTGGCATGTACAGGCCTTCTTCGACAGTCCGCACCGAGCACATTTGAAGTTGGCCGGGACAAGCGGGCAAACGTGGCCCTTCTTGGGTTCTCCACACTTGAGATTCAACAGCACAGGTCAGCGCATGCGCCTCGTCGTTCGGAAAGCCATCGAGGTTACCTTGCTGCAGCGGTAGTTGCCGCGGTTGCGGTTCTTGCCGCCTGGATCGTTGCTCGCGTCGTATCCGCCCATTGGGTCCATGCCATATGCATGCATGTCTTGGAGCTGGCCCATGTAGTTACCGTGTGGATCGCCCGGGCTCGTCATGCCCATCGGGTTCATGCCGTAGTTGACCATGTCCATGTCGGACACTGATTCACGCAGCAAACATGACCCACCGATCGTCAAATTCATATTCCAAGACGCAAATTTTCATGAGCATGTACTCGCACACGTACTGGTCGCATCGATGTGTAGGTTGGGGTTCATTGTCGAGGGCTGTTCTCACGCAGACGCTGATACCTCGCTGGTGCTTCTTGCGAATCAACACTCCGTCGATGAGCTCCGTGCGGAATTATGGCATCGAATTCAACGTGGCCCACATCATAAATCCCTTCTTTTAGTCAGAATGGGTTCCATGTTTCTCATAACAAGGGACAGTTGATCTCTAACTAGGGACAGTCCGCCCACCTTGCTCTCCTTTCCTTTTGCATCGAGCGGGGAAACCTCATTGGAAGCGTCGTAAATTACGGTCGACGTGGGTTGAGTAGCTCTCTGTACGATGAGCTTTTCCTTCGGCGCGAGCAACACGAGCGGCAGCGGTGCCGCCCCTGCCGCAGGTGGTGGCTTCTCCTTCGGAACACCGGCAGCGAGCGCTCCTGCGGCGGCGAAACCAGCGAGTGGCGGCTTTTCATTTGGCGCCACGCCTGCGCCGTCCGCGGGAGCTGCGGCGCCAGCGTCGGGTGGATTTTCGTTCGGTGCGTCCGGTGGTGCTTCAGCCGCAAAGCCGGCGAGTGGAGGATTCGCGTTTGGTGCTCCAGCGGCCTCGACGGCCGATAGTGCGGCTCCCGCTGCTGGATCGAGCGGTGGCGGCTTCAGCTTTGGCGCAAAGCCAGCGGCTTCCTCGGCACCTGCCGCTCCTTCCGCGTCTGCGTCGGGTGGTGGCTTCTCTCTTGGTGGTAGCTCCAACTCTGGCGCATCGGCCGGATTTTCGCTGTCATCCAGTTCAACTACGGCTCCTTCAAGCGGCTTCAGCCTCGGCGGAGGTGCCTCTGGTGGTGCTGCATCGACCAGCGCATTTTCGTTCAAGCCTCCGTCTCCGAAGAAGACGGCGGAGCCTGCCAAGCCCACGACTTCGGGCTTCAGCTTTGGTGCTCCCTCGTCTGCTGAAAAGAAGACCGACGATTCTGCAGCAACGTCGACTTCCGGCTTCTCGCTTACTCCTGCTCCGGCGGCGGCCAGCGAGAGCAAGGCCCCTGCGTCGAGCGGTTTCTCATTTGGTGCGAAGGCCACGGATGCACCCGCCGAGAGCAAGTCCGATGCTCCATCGACTGGATCCGGCTTCTCGTTTGGCGGTGGATCGGCCGCTGCTTCGACGGCGGCTACTACTTCGACGGCGACAACCACAACAACGGATAGTGCGGCGGTGTCGGCCCTCTCGGCTACGCCTACACCGGCCGAGCAGCCTCCTGCAGACTACTTGGGCAAGACTATCGAAGAGATCATCAACATGTGGAGTGAGCAACTGGAGCGAAACGCCGACACATTCACCACGGAAGCCGTCAAGGGTACGTACCGATATTGGTGGTTCAGTTGCTCCAGCTTCGTTTTTCTGACTAGTCGTTTGTTGTTGTTGTTGTTGTAGTGAGCCAGTGGGATGGCGAGCTCATGGACAGCCAGAAGCAGCTTGGTGAACTCGCGAGCGATGTCCGTCGCATCCAGGTCGCTCAGAAGGAGCTCGACACCAACCTGGACACGATCTTCGCGTACCAAATGGAGCTCAAGTCAACTCTTGAGGTGTGTACTCACAGTTTATTTTGATAGTCGTTCACGTGCAAACTGACCTGTTTTGTTTGTTTGCGTAGCAACTTGAGAACAGCGTCGACAAGATGTACGAAGCCCAGGATCAAATGCCCGTCGCCGCTGATATCGAGCGTGAGCAGATGCTTCAGATGTCGGTTGATGTCGACGACCAGCTCAACTCGATGATGACGACGCTCAAGGAAACCGTCGAGAAGCTCAACAAGGCGCAGAACGATGTGGTCGACGACAGCAACCCGGTCGTCCAGATCATGAAGGTTCTGAACGTCCATCACAACTCGCTCCAGTGGATCGAGGGAAACGCCGGCCGCATCAACAAGGAGATCTCGCAGCTCTCGCGAAAGCTGCAAGACTCTTCGATCTAGTCCAGTGTAGTTCTTCCTTCTATCTTTCCTCGCAGCCCACAAACACAAAACATGAAGCCCTGATATGGTACTCGCTGCCTATCCTCGTGCGTAGCGTTTCGACTTCTCGTTTCTCACCCGCTGATTGTGGACGAGTTGCAGTCGGACCACATTTCTCTTGGCGACATGAGACGCAAGAGAATTCGGCTGGGATGTGAAGCAATCACCGAATGCCGAAATCCCCATGTTCGCCGATGTGTAAAATGGGTGCAAACTATTTTACAGGATAGCCGAAATCAAGTGTGTGACTCATTTACCTTGCAAAACAAGAGGTCTGATGTATGGTCTAAACTAGATTTGAGCTATATTTCCAAACTATTTGGTGTTGGACTCATTTACAGATTGACACAGAGCAGCTCTGTAATCGGGTGGGTACGGTTCCGCCCGATCTGCTGTCACGTCGAAGAGTCCCCCAGTCAGCAAAATTGAGGCAGATGTCCGGAATTCTTCGAAATATCCAGAAGATTCACAATTCGCGGATATATGACAGAGTGGTTTTTGGATTTTCGAGCAAGTCGATGACAGCAGTTTGTGTGGGAGAGAAGAAAATATCCGCAAAGTGGTTTTTGAAATCATTACATAATTCTGCCGGCCGTGCGCGAAAAAAGGCCCCCCGCGAGTGACAGCAAAAGTCGGGGGAAAGAATGGCGTGCCGTCTCGGTCGGTTCCAGGAACTGTGCACCAGGAGCTGCTCGTCAAGAGGCTGCACAAGTCAGCTCGACCACAGCATAGATAGGGACGCGGGACTGACACCAAGTCCTCATCGAGACGCGCGCGCTCTCTCTCTGATTGTCGGCTCCCACCGGAAGGAACGGACACAGACAGATTCGCGCCGCCGCCTCCATCTACTCTCGGTCTTCTCTCTGTCTCAGTCTCTGTGTCGCTTGACTTGGGACAACTCGAGAAGCAGCCACGAAGCGCATTAAGAAGCACTTGCCCCAACGCGCGTCGGCGTCGGTACCGACAGCGGAGTTGGGCCCTATGGACTACCGCGACCCCAGCATCGTGCGCTCTGCACGGCTCTTTGGCGGTGAGCTTGGCGTGAAAGGATTGCTGCGCATTGTCGTCGATCGGCCGGTGTACCGCGCCGGCGATCTTGTGACCGGCCGAATCTACGTGACCGTGCGCGAGCCCATTCGCAGCGACAGTAAGTACCCATTTGTTGCGATCTACTCGATGGGGCCACAACGCCACAGCGTGTTCTTACGATTTGTGTTGCACTCGTGGCGGATATAGCGTTGTCATGCTCTATTGTCGGCGAAGAGATCGCGCAATGGATGCAAGCCGGTGATCACCATTCCCAGTACCACGAATTCCTGAAGCAAGAGGTGCGTTCGAAGCTGTCGATTGATTTCTGTGTGTTGTTGATCGGAGCACTCATCGTCGATACGTTTGCGAATGAACAGATCATGACCAATGTGCTGCCAGACCCGTACATGCCCGGCGAGTACATGTACCCTTTCGAATACCTGCTCGCTGACGATCTACCCGGCGTGCTCGACGCCGACGGGCTCTTCGGGACGGTCGACAGTCTCCACGCGACCATCAAGTACACGCTGAAGGCGCGGATTCGAGTCGAAGGAAGATTCGTGACCGACCTGGAAGCCCAGTTCAGCTTGATCGTGCGAGCCAGGGAGCACCTTCCTAGTCGGACATCGGCCGTCGAACGCACAATCTCCAAAAAGATCCGAGCCCTCAACATGGTGAACCGCGGCACGTGCCACGTCGCGGCAGCGATGCCCAAGAACATCTTCACGATTGGCGAGACAGCTCGTGTTGACTGCTTCGTGAACAACCACACCTCGAGTGTGAGCGTTCGGCAAGTCAAGTGCAGGCTCTACCAGGACGTGACTCTCAAACTTCCTTCGGGTGTGACGCGGAAGTGTACGAGGTTGCTATCCCAAGTCAAGTGTCCCGGCCCGCGGTCTGGAGATCTCCTTGAACGACCAATGCAGATCGCAATCGCAGGAAAGGTCCGGTACCCCACGACTGTCGGCCACTTCCTGAGCTGCGAGTATCGCATCGGCATCGAGTGCGATTTACTCTGGCGGACGGGGCTGTCGGTGGATTTCCCGATCATTATCGTCGCTGGCGATGCGGGCCATCCAGGTGTACATATGACCAATTCGTACAGTCCTCCGTCTTCCATGCCCCGGCCAAGCATCGCGAACCAGCGGCATGGCAGCAACGCGCAAGGCCCTCCAAGCATGCATCAACGTCCACCCAGCGTGGCGTACCAAAACCAATCTCACGTCTATCGACCGTCTCAAGACCCGCATCGAGCGAGTTTCGCGTGATAAAAACACCACCGCAGCGTGATGGCTGGAAGCGTCGAGCAGTTGTGGTTCATGCGCCACAAGCGACCGCAGCCAAGCTCTCAAAGTCCGAAGTAGTATGTAATAGGGTAGGAAGAAGGAAGTGGATCAAAGGTGACGAGCATGGATGATAAGCATGGAAGATGACCAACTCGCTTGGCCGAGTTGAGTGAACGTTTAGTACTCCTAATAGTGTATCCACAACTCCAGTCTTGTTGTTTGGGTGAGCGTCCGCGCTACATACTGGCATGAAGTCGCCTGTCCCTATAAAGGATCGCAGATCCACGCATCAGGATCGGGATCGGCATGGCATCCACAAGCTCGTCGTCGATTCTGGAATCACGGTCGAGGAATTCTAGGGAATGATTGAAGTGAGGTTCCACTGGTGTAAAGGTCTTTCACTGACTGAGTCAGTGCGAGTCAG
>JAADXB010000544.1:0-12255 GCA_023337495.1 Pythium diclinum
CAAGTCTGACGGAGCTGCTGAAACTGGTGGCATTGGCGGAGGAGCCATCGCAGGCATGGTAGCTGCAGCGGTGGTGGCTGTCGCTGCTGCTGCAGTGGCCTTCCGCCGCCGTGGGGAGGCTCGTCGTCGAGCCAACGAGCTACAGACGCCAGTGGAGATCTTTGGTCCTATCACAGCGACTGCCTCACGCGTGCAAATGCTTTGATTGAGCTGCTGATGAGGAGCTACCAAGTGTAATCTACAAGTATGAGTTTCCGTAATAACGTACAATACCGAAGACCTTTTGCTACCAGCGTTGGTTTTTCGTTGGCGCCAACAAGTCTAAACGACGTCGAGCTCGCAAGTCTATCGCCTTGTTGGCATCCAACGATGTCAATTGGATCTAAACTGACGATCTTTGAACGTCGTGCGGGCATGTCCCCTCGCCCAAGAGTCACTGCGCGTCGCTTCAAGCACCAAGCCGGATAAACCCAGTACGGAGCTGAACTCAATACAAATCGCAAGTCATATGTGACGATAGAAAAACCTTGAATCGCGCACTGAGCGCCAGTTCCGGCTGGTTGGGTGCTGTCGCGGCATTGTGAACAGATGTTCAGGCTATGTCCCGTGATCGCATTGGATCGACAGTGGTTCTTTGCACTTGCCAACATCTTGCCCGAAGTCAGAAGTCTTGGTGGGCGACTTGGTCTAACGCTCCTGTGACTTGTGGGCGTTTCCCTGGTGATTCCGCGTTTCCGAATGAGGCCGCTTACCAGATGGCGAACGCGAGTGCCTCTCTGCTTGTGGCGTCGACGATCTAAGAGCCAGTTGGCGCATTGTTATCACGGACTGTGGGCGCCAAGTCCAAGGTTTTTAGACCACGAGCGTTGCCTGCCTGCCTCCAGAGTCTGGACGCTCCATTTCCAGACTTGGGACTCCTCCAGTACAGGCCGATTTAGATCAACTACCTTCCAACAACCACCATGATGATCCGTAACCTCATGAAGGCCATGCTCGCGACGGCGCTGCTCGCCGTGGCCGTCACGACGCCCGTCCAGGCGAACGGCGCGGTCGCTGACCTCACCGCCGCTGCCGTGGAGACGCGTCTGCTCGTGGAGGCGACCCCTGCGCCAACGCCTGCGAAGACCACGCCAGGCTCGGCGGCTTCGGCTTCGGCGGCGACGACGCCAGCGAAGAAGAAGAAGAAGACCAAGGCTGCGAAGAAGTGCGAGTCCGGTCTCGAGCCACTTCCTGAGGACGCCTCGGCGGCCGAGAGCGCCGCCACTGAGAACGCTGTTCTTCCTGCGGACAACTCGACCACCAACGCGCTTTCGCTGGCCGCCGATGCTGCGGAGGCGCCGCCTGCCGTTGCAGCCGGCGAGTCGACGTCGACGGAGGCCAACACCCAGTCCGACGGCGCGGAGTCCAGCGGTCTCGGCGGGGGTGTCATCGCCGCGGTCGTCGTGGCCGGTGTCATGGCCGTCGCTGTCGGCGCCGTGGCCATGCGCAAGCGTGCCGAGCACCGCCGCCGCGCCAACACGCTGCGCACGCCCGTGGAGGCCTTCGGCCAGGTCAACGCCACGCCAGCGCAGGTCACGATCCTCTAGACGCCTACTACTCTTCAGTATTAGTGGCAGGGGGCGGAAGCGGACCGCAAGCTTCGCTCCTCGGATCGCGAGGTGTCATTCTCTCTTTTTATTGGTGTCTTTGTGAATGGAATACAAAGTCCGTTGCTTTGTCTTTTGCTTTGGGACTTGCGTGTTCACGTGATGCCTCATGGGAAAAAAATGTTGGAAAAGTCTTGGCAGAAATCCATGGATATATCCGCAATACGAGAGAGATGCACACACAAGTACATATCGACGACGCGCGCAACCCAGTCAACCCAGTATCCATGTCGCCACACCCCTTGGGCTTCGCATGCTTCATGATATGAGCGGACGCTGGCGTCTCTCATGTCTGTCTGAACCGGATCAGCCCACGGGACATGACGTGTGTGTGCTTGTGAGTCTGTCGTGGATAATGGACGCTCCACGCCGCATGTTCATTCAGACACAGACATCGGCGGTGTCTCCTTGACGGAAACGCATGGAGCGCAGGCGTCGCCCGACGGTCATCGCCATCCACGCATCTGCGCTTCTGGACGGCCATCTTCCTCAACAACTGCGGTCGCCAACCGAGCATTTGCTTTCCCGCACCAGCTGCGGGCACTCTGTCCAGAATGGACCACACTTTAGACTTTAGACGCACGCAGCAAGATGGTCGCGACTGTGGTTGTAGACTTGTGATCTTGACGCAGCCGCCAGGAAGAGGCCTGTCGATGACGTTTGCTGATCATCAGGTCTCAACCTAGTATCAATCCATAGAGGTATAGATATCTGTCTTCACACACGATGTGTGATTCCAGTTAAATGGAATTTTGACTGATCTTCCGTTTTCAGAGGTTTCGAAACCCATCTTTGACCAGATGGCTTCGTCTTGGCCATAGAAAGACGCGCCACGATTCAGACCTCAACACTTTGCGAGGCACTCGCGAGCCTGCACTGTCTGAACATGCTCACCGGCTGGCTCGACGCAGGACTCACGCAAGCAGTCACCGCTTGCGTCTAAAGCCAATGAGGTCTTTGCGACCACGCTGCGCCTCTGGGACGAGTCTAAAGTCTAACCGAGGAGGAGTCTAACCAGCAGCTCATTTCCAGATCCAACAGCTCTTCTCCACACCACCGGCCACTACACACTCAATACAGTATGTGGCTTCCCCGTGGTCTCGCCTTCATGGCGGCTACGGCCTTGATGCTGTGTTCCTCTGTATCTGCTGGAGATGAGGAGCTCTGTGCGATCGCCCCTGGTACCTACGCCGCCGCCAAGAGCAGCAACCCGGAGATGGCGTTCGCGATAGCCGAGCTCGAGAAGCACGCCGTCGCGACGTGGTATTCCGATCGTCTGGACAACGGCGACTACGGCGCCACTGCGCGCCAGATCGTGGCCTCGTGTCCGTCGTCCTCGCGCATGACCATCGTGGTCTACGGACTACCCAACAAGGACTGCGAGGCCAAGGAGTCCATGGTCGGTACGCGTAACCAGAACAGCGCCATGTACCAGACCTTCGTGTCCGACCTTCACTCGACTGTCGGTGACCGCAAGGTGCTGTACATTGTCGAGCCGGACGCCATCGCGTTGCTGGCCAAGGGCGGCTGCGCCAAGAGCTACGGCTATGGAGATAACCTGGCCATCGCCGTGCGTACGCTGTCGCAGAACCCGAACGCTGATATCTACCTGGACGTCGGCCACTGGATGCTCTCGGGCGGCTCGGACCTCAGCAGCGTTGCAACCATCGTGCGCAGCCTCGCGTCGGTCGGACGCGTCAAGGGCATCACCATCAACACGTCCAACTACCGCTCGTCGTCGGAGCTCTCGCAGCTCTGCTCCAACTTCCGCAGCGCCACGAGCGGACTCAACTTGCACTGTATCATAGACACGTCGCGTAACTACAACGGCCCATCGTCCCAGGACGAGTGGTGTAACTTCAAGAATGCCGCCGTGGGTAAGGTGCCGACGGGCAACACGGGCGACCCGAACATTGACTACTACGTGTGGATCAAGCCGCCAGGAGAGAGCGACGGCACGTGCTCGGGCCGCACCTCGGACGCCATGAGCGGACCTGGCGCCGGCAAGTTCTTCCCTGCCTTCATGAAGTCCATGTGGAACAACGGCGCGCTGGTCAAGGAGCTCGGCATGCCGGCTATCGACGGAACCATTCGCCAGGTCGCCCAGAGCACGACGACGGCTCCAACCGCTGCCCCTACGCCAACGCCTACGCCAACTCCATCGGAGACGCCAACGCCAACAACCGCTGCCCCTGAGACGGAGGCTCCATCCAACATCACGCAGCAGTCCAACACGACCAGCGAGGACCGTTCCATGGACAACTTCGCTCTCCTGACCAACACTTCATCGACGGCGTCGTCCGGAGCTGCTGAAGAGAGTGCCGAGGCTGCTGGCGTCGCCGCGGCTCCTATTGAACAGGAGCCGGTCTTCGCCAACTCGCCTGACGCCACGACGGCGACTCCATCGGGATCCGCGACGGGAGCTGGTGAGGCGTCGACCAAGTCGTCCGGTGGAGGATCCGTTAGCGCTGGTATCGTCGTGCTAGGCTGTCTGATCGGCGTGGCTGTCGTCGCTCTTGGTGTCGTCGTTGCTGTCCGCATCCGCCAGCGGTCGCTGGAAGAGTCCAAGACCCCACTGGACCCTCGCATCCACTACCTCAGCAACACCAACACGCCAGGCTCGTTCGCCAATTTATAAATGGGACTCAGTGTCAGTGGACTGTATCGAGCGACGCATCGGGCTCGTGCTGTAGTAGTGAACGTATTTAGTGTCAGACATTCGAAATCGAACAAGTATAACGGTTTTGCATCCTCACTCCTCCGAGTGGAATCCTCAATGGTTGGCTGACACACAGCGTCTCGTCATACTTGCGAGACGGCGCCGACTCAAGGCTGACGTCGCCAAGCGCACGCACGATGAGGCATCACGGAGCCGATGAATCACCAGCGCACGTGCGTGAGGAAGAGCTTCCATGATCTTCCTGGCGGCGAAAAACCAGAGATCAGAGAGAGACTGCGAAGAGCTCTTCCTGGATGTGTTTTATTCTAGTACATATAAACAATGTAGACTGGAATATGGAGCAAATCCACTTAATTAATGAGGATATGACTGAAACTGTACTGACTTGAAGGGATCTGATCGGTGACTGGGCCTCCTTTCTGTGATGGGCGTGTTGGTGAGGTTTTGACCTTTTCACCGTCTGAAAGTGAACTAACCGAGGATATAACCGTACGTTGGGGTGAAAAATGTAGCATTAGCCAATCATCAGCAAGAAAAGGATTTCATCCGGAGCATTCGAATGTCAAATAGCCATTTATGACCATTCTCAGTGACAACATGGCTGCACATGCGTCAGTGCAACAGTTGCACGTCGCATCCTGTGTCATCATGTCACCCTCCATTTTTTATTGTGAAACACAGTGTCGTCCACTGTGTTTCCTACTAAAAGATGCAGGCATCAGCTGAAGGAAAAGATCGAAGGCTGGGAAAGGAGGAGCCCTTCGACGTTGCCTCGCTCCTAACGGGATGAGACTAGATGCAGGCGATGCTGCATCACTGATGCTTGTGGAGCTCGGGGATCTCCTCGCCCCCAGCAGCTCATTTCCGGATTCTCCACGCATCACACGACGATGGCGCCGCTCTCACGCTCAATCTTCGGCCTTTTGGTCGCGTCTGCGGTGAGTTTTCCCTCCGTGATGGCTGGAAACGAGCGGCTCTGCAGCATCCCGCCGATCACCTACGCCGGCGCCAAGACCACGTACCCCGACGCGGCGTTTGCCCTGACGGAGCTGGAGAAGCGCGGCATCGCGACGTGGTATTCCGACCGAGAGGCCAACGGCGACTACGTGCAGACGGCCACGCAACTGGTCTCGCAGTGCGACTCGGACTCGCGACTAACCGTCGTGGTATACGGCCTGCCCAACAAGGACTGTGAGGCCGGATACTCCACCGAAGGAAGCCGCGTGAAGACGCCTGCCGACTACGAGAAGTTCGTGGGTACGCTGGCGTCTATCATCGGCCAGCGGAAGGTGCTCTACGTGTTGGAGCCAGACGCCGTCGGTCTCCTCGCGAAGGAAGACAATGGCTGCGCTGCTCAGTCCGGGTACAAGGATAACCTCAAGACTGCAGTTAGGCTGCTCTCCGCGAACCCGAACGCAGAGATCTACGTGGACGTCGGTTACTGGACGCTCGCGTACCCCACGCAGTGTGCCAAGGTCGCGAGTATCATCCGGGAGCTGGGTTACTCTGGCCGCATCAAGGGCATCACACTCAACACGTCCAACTACCGGTCGAATGGCGAGCTATCCGGTCTGTGCAGCAACTTCCAGAACGCCATTGGTAACTACGACATGCGCTGCATCATCGACACGTCGCGTAACTACAACGGCGCGTCGTCGGACGAGTGGTGTAACCTCAAGACTGCGGGTATCGGCCACCCTCCGACTGGAGACACTGGCCTGTCGAACATCGACTACTTTGTGTGGGTCAAACCACCAGGAGACAGTGATGGAAGCTGCAAATCAGGACGCACGGCCGACGCGATGATTGGTCCGGATGCAGGCGAGTTCTTCTACCAGAGCTTCTCGGCACTCTGGGCTCAGGGGTACTTGGTGCAGCAGGAGAAGATGCCTCGCGTTGGCGAGTACTCCCCGCCAACTCCTGCGCCGACTCCTGCCCCAACACCAGTGCCAACAACACCAGAGCCGACTACAGAGGCACCAACGCCAGAGCCAACGACAGTCACTCCAACACCAACGCCAGAGCCCACAACGGCAGCTCCGGTGGTTGTATCAAGCAGTTCGTCGGGTTCGTCGTCGGCTTCTGCGGACGAAATCTATCAGCAGTGGCTCAACGAGACGACTCGTCAGCAGCAATTACTGCAGCAGCAGAAGCAGAATGAGACGGCAGTTCCAACGCCAGCACCTACGACTATGCTGCCTTCTGGTGGCACGAATACCGAGTCCAAGTCGTCGTCCAGTTCGACGCAGGAAGCTCCAGTCGCGTTCCTCACTGTGATGGGCGTGGCGGTGGCTGCGTTAGTCGTGGCGTTGGTGCTGCGGACGCGTCGCCGTCGACTTGCGGCTCAAGTCGAAGTCAAGTCTCCACGAGGATCGTTTGTGTCCATGCGGGTTTGAGTTTAGTCGTCATATAATGAATGGAATGCGTTTTTCAGTCATTGCGCATCATCACCAAGCCTGGGACGAGGGCATCCCAACGATGATTGTGGCTTCGGGGGCTATAGAGGCCCCCAATCATCACATTTTCCGACCAGGCGAGCAGGCTCATTTCAAGAAACCACAGCAAAGCAAACAAGTGACGCAGAGAAGCAATGAAGACTGCGGCTCGTTCGCTGAGGAAGAAGCAGCCGGCCAACATGTCGATGTTTTTCCTTGACTGGCATTTCGACAACTTGATGAAGTTCGTGGACGTCGCCAACACTCAGGTCTCAGCTCACGCCCCCCAGTGGCTGCGGACGCCTCCACCAGTGATGACTTAACGTTACGACTCCTTCAGGGACGACATCTTCTTCCAACTCGATCCAACGGGAGGACGACGCGTAGGTAGCGTGGTCTTGTCGCCAGTGGCGGTGGAGGAGCTCATCGTTTTCGGAGTGAAGCTCGTCAATATGCAGAACGACGACTTCATGCAAGCTGTGGCTGAGCTAGCCTTCCCAGCCTCCTCGAGCAGCAGTGAAGAGCCGTTCATCGTGAGGACGGGGAGTGCCGATTGCCGAGAGCAAGTTGGTGAGTCCACCAACCTACCCGCCCCTGAACGCAATGGGAAGCCCTTGCGTCGACTGTTCCGCTAAAGACGACATGAGCGAGGAGATACTGTCCATACGTGTAGTATAGGACGGTGCACTTAATACATGGCGTTTAGTGTGGCTACCTGAAGAGCCTGTGTCCGCACAAGTTTCCTCTCTCGAGCAATCATACAATGTCCGCGTTCAGATCATGGTGTCCTATTGCCGCCTTAGCCTGGGACCAGGGGGTCACAATTTGGAAACTCCCAACGATGATTGGGGGCCACTGGGACTGGTCCCCAATCATCATTGTCCGTCCAGGAGAGAAGGAATTTGATGCTTTACTTCCAGAAACCACAGTAAAAGCTCACTCACTCACTCACTCACCAGACAGAGAAGAAATGAAGAAGGCTCGTTCGCCAGCGAAGCCACAAGCCAGCCAGTCGATGTTTCTCCTCAACTGGAACATCGACAGCTTTACCAAGTTCGTGGCCGTCGCCAACATGCAGGACCCAGCTGACGCGCCTCGCTGGCTGCGCACGCTTCCGCCAGCGATGACTTGCGATTCTTTCAAAAGCGACATCGTCTACGAGCTCGATCCAGTTCCAGAACGGGGCTTTGGTGGAGTTGTCTTGACCAGGGATGTTCAATATTCCGTAGTCGTATTAATGTTCTTGGTCTCCAGCGCAGAATTCATTATTGCATTAATTGAATATAGTGTGGAAAAATCGTTGACTTGATATTTGTATGGAGGTCTATGTCACACGGACACTCCCTGGACACTAATCAAGGAATTTGTATGGTAAAATTGGCCGGAAAACGGTGGAAATGAATTGACCCACGAGAATTCATAACTAAATCATATAATTCCAATATATTTTTACCGTTATTACGGACTGAACATCCCTGGTCTTGACGCCGGTGACTGTGGACGAGCTCATGGTACTGTCAGCGAAGCTCATGAACATCCAGAACGACGACTTCATGCAGGCCGTCGCTGAACTAGCATTCCCAGGCGCCTCTTCGAGCAGCGAAGAGGGACTTCTCGCGAGCACGGGCCATGCCGATTGTCGAGTGCAAGTTGGCGTGTTCAACAACCTACCAGCTCCTGAACGCAATGGGAAGCCTCTGCGTCGACTATTCAGCTAAAGACAACAAGAGAGAGGAGAGATCGTGTGTCCTCAATATGAGGGGTTCATGCATCTAAGCAAAGCCAACGGCTATACTTCGCGTAGTAGGAGAGTTTGCACTGAATAAATCGCATCTGACAAGTGATGTGGACCCTGAGAGCCTGAGTGAATGAGTCACTCATCATGAGTCACGGAACTGTGAAACTGTAGGCGAGGTACCTACTAATAGCAACCCACTCGTTCTCACTCAGTGGGCCACTGTAGAGAGAAGGTGGATGGTGGAGAGCGCCACGGCCGATCGGCAGCGCCAAAAAGTGGATGCAACCAAAATTTTGGGAGCTTTCCATCTTGCAAGATGCACTGATAGCCGCCGACGGCTGGGGATCTCAAGTCGCAAGAGGAAGCATAGCATCATACGATGTAGATCCACCCACCACCACCCATGCAACAGCCACGCAATAGAACCCTGTCGCTCAGTGCGGTACACTGGACTGCCCATCGGCCTCTGCATTCTGCCGTTGCCATTATCATTATAGAATGTAGCCATATCAATTTTGACCTGTCAGTGTCACTGGCAAAAGATCCGAGTGCCATCCGTCAGCTGAGCTACTGAACTTCTGCTTCGACAACGCGATTGACGACAGCACATGTCCCGTGTACTGATTTAGGAAAGTTGTAAATGGACACTGAAGTGTAATATATCTGAGTATTATCAGATATCGACTCTATATCAGTATATAGATTGAAGAGACGAGTCATGACGCCATATCCGCCCCGCCTCTGCACGGTCAACTTTCCATCCATCGCTGACGTTCGTTGTCACTCAAGTGAGTAAGAAACCGGATGGCCGAGTCCAACGCCAGGCTTCGATGACTAATAAGACCACACAATCCAACAAGAAGCCAATCAATTAGACCTTCGACTGGAGTCTAAACGCATCCAAGCGCCCTTAGACCCTCTTCACGCGCCAACACCAACACCATCAGCACCATAATCCAACATTCCTCGACGCGGGTCTAACTCCCCACCGAATCGCCAACGAAAATGCCGTCGCCAACGAAATGTCTGCGGATACTTTCAGTAATCGCGGCCATCTTCTCGACGTCCAGTAGCTCTTTGGCGTCCGCCGCTACGTCCAACGCCACTGCTTCAAGCCGCAGCAGCGACACGCTGTGTTCTCTAGCGCCGACGTCGTACGCAAGCGCGAAATCCGCGCATCCAAAGTACAAGTTCGCGTTGGACGAGCTGGAGAAGCACGGCATCGCGACGTGGTACTCGGACCGAGAGACCAACGGCGACTACAAGGCCACGGCGCAGAAGCTCGTGGCCCAGTGCGACGAGTCCACGCGGCTAAGTCTCGTGGTCTACGGGCTGCCCAACAAGGACTGCGAGGCCGGGTACTCGACGAACGGCAGCCGCGTGCAGACGGCCAGTGACTACGAGACGTTCATCGACACGCTCACGGACGTCATAGGCTCACGCAAAGTGCTGTACGTGCTGGAGCCGGACGCCGTGGGGCTGCTGGTCAACGGCGGCTGCGCAGTTGAGTACGGATACAAGGAGAACCTGCTCGTGGCCATCGACAAGCTCACGGAGACGAACGAGAACGCGCTCGTGTACGTCGACGTGGGTTTCTGGAACTTGTTCGATACTGGCAAGTCCAGTAAGGTCGCGGACATCGTGAAGGAACTGGTCAAGGCAGGACGAGGCCGCGTGCGTGGGATCACGCTCAATACATCCAACTACAGACCGACGAAGGAGATGACGACGGCGTGTACCAACTTCCAGACGGCCTACAACTCGACGGACCTCAACTGTATCATCGACACGTCCCGTAACTTCAACGACACGTCGTCCGAGGAGTGGTGCAACCGTCGTACGGGTGGTATCGGCCACCCGCCGACGGGCAGCACGGGGATCTCTAATATCGACTACTTTGTGTGGATCAAGCCGCCTGGAGAGAGCGACGGTGAGTGCGACACTGACCACACGAGCGACGCGATGGTGGGCCCAGCGGCCGGAGAGTTCTTCCCGGACCAGTTTGAGCTGCTCTGGAACAACGGATACCTCCACAAGGTGGACAACATGGCCGGTATCAACCTGCCATCGTCGGGCGGTGGTGGTATCAGCACGGCAGTGATCGTTGTGATCGTCGTGTTCGTCGCACTGGCAATTGCAGCGGCTGCGTTCCTGGTGTACCGACGTCGTCAGAACATGAAGGCCAACAACCTGCAGAGCTCGCGTGCGTACTTTGCATGATGAGCGATGAGTCTAGTGTCGTGTGGACTCGTAGGAGACCGTGAATTTCACAATTATGTAATTGATTTCAGAACTTTATAATTGGAAAGAGAGCTAAGTACTGCCACCCGTGGCTTGTTGAGCTGTACTACTAGCTACAAGTTCGATGAGTTACCATGGCAGCAAGATCATGAGCAATGACTCTGGGTGGCTTCAGTACTCTACACATCATACAGGTTCTGTAGCTGCAGTAGCGTGGGCGGATACTGTCGATCATGGTTTGCTTTTCAGTCAAGCACAATCACCAAGGTTTTTCAGCCACCACCAACGCGCGTTATTAAAAAACCTTAGTGATTTTGCTTGAAGCGTCTCGTCATCGTGGTATGAACGCCGGTCTCCGATATTGAAGTGTCCATTCCAATGCCATTCTCCAATTTGCTCTCCTTCTCCAAGCTCCCACCCATCGAAATGCCGTCGCCTCGCTCTCTCGCACTCACGTACTTTGACTTCGGCGGCCGAGTCGAGCCTGTGCGTGCTGCCTTGCGCCTGGCCGGCCTTGCCTTCGTGGACAACCGCATCTCGTTCGAGGCACTGCCGGCGTTGAAGCCGACGTTTCCCTACGGCAAGATGCCCGTGCTCGACGTGGACGATACACGCTTTGCCGAGTGCCAGGGCATCCTCCGCTACGTCGGACGTCTCGGTGGCTTGTACCCACCAGCTGAAGACCCAGTCGCAGCCATGCTCGTCGACGAAGTCCTCGATACGTTCGAGGAGTTCGTGCAGAAGCTGATCGCCCCCAGCTTCCATGAGAACGACCCGGCCAAGGTCCTGCAAATGCGGGAGGCTCTAGTGGCTGGCCCACTGCCCAAGGCACTCGCATGGATCGACAAGCGACTCGAAACCATGGCATTAATCTACCCGTCGTTCAAGGGTGCCGTGTACGTCCATGACGTGGTGGTGTGGGACAACTTCGTGAACTTCAAGTCGGGCATGCTCGCTGGCGTGCCGACCTCGTTGATCGACGAGTACAAGACCATGAAGGCGATCCACGACAAGGTCGCTGCAAGACTCAGCTCACCAGAGAGTCACGCTCAGGCGCCAGCTTCCACTCATGTGGCAGCTGCGCCGAAGGTCCTCAAGCTCAGTGGTGGAGGAGACCTCGACCACATCCGCTTGGCACTGGCCATAGGAAACGTGGTGTTTGAGGACGACGATGGTCTCACGAACGCCGAGTTTGAGACCCGCAAGACAGATTTCCCTGACGGGGAAGTGCCAGTGATCGAAGTGGATGGCAGGGCTTACGCAGGGAAGTCACTGGCGATCCTGCGCTTTGTCGGGACGCTCGCCGGTCTCTACCCAGCAACGGACTTCGTCCAGGCGATGAAGGTTGACGAGGTGATTGGCCATCTCAACGAGTTGGAGGTGCTGATGGCCGCGAGTTCGAAGGAACAAGACGCTGAGAAGCAGCGCGAGTTGGGTGAACTGCTCACGAAGACGACGATCCCGGACTTTATCGGCAGTTTGGACAAGCGACTGGCCTTCTGGAAGAGCGAGTCG
>JAADXB010000545.1:0-12252 GCA_023337495.1 Pythium diclinum
GACGAGATTCGTTCGAACGATGGCGAGGCGATGGTGTGGGTCAGGGCGCATAATCCCAACGACGTCGATAAGGAGTTGATGGGTGGGCTGGAGCTGTTGGTGCTGCTCGCATACGTCGACTGGAAGGTGTGGATCAAGCAAGTCAAGAAGATATGGCCGTCATCGTCGATGATCGACTATGGCTCGAAGCCACGTCGTGTAGGCATCGAACTCTCGGTCGACTTTGGCAGCGGCATGGTGGGGGCCTGTGAGTGGCTCGGTTCCTCTCCGCAGCCGTGTTTCCAGTCACGTGAGTGTCGTGAAGCAACAGCGCTGACACACAAGCTACTCAAAGTGCAAGGCAAGGTTGTCACCCACGTGCCCGTGCGACTGAAGGGCGAGATGAGACTGAACACGGGGCCGGCGCTGAACCAGTTGATGCAGCTGGTGCTCACGCAACGGTACTTCGATGCTCTTCTTGGTGGTCACGGCAACCAGACCGGCCACTCAGGGTCGTCATACAGAGGGCTTCGAGTTCAGTGCGTCCACGCCGGTCTTGTAGCGTTCACATCGCCATCAGGCTTGAGAAGTACCGTCTTGTCCGCGTCTTCGCTCCAGTCTCTTTCCACCATCGTCGAGAACGGCGTCGCGATTGACAGTCTGGGTATCATCGATGACTCCACACACCATGACTGTCCACGGCTATTGGTTCAGTCGTTGTGGACGCTACTGGCGATTGGCGAAACCGACGGCGATGCGAGCCGATGTGGAGTCAAGTACGCAAGCATTGTACCGCTGGCTTCCATGGGAATGATCGCAGCTGTCCTCTCGGGATTTCAAGCGAGCAGATCGTTGCGTGCAGTGGTAGTTGAGCGCGCGTTCTTCAATCCAGTCACGGATAGAACACACCGTCTAGCAGCGTGGAAGTGGATCTCGTGGGCACTCTTTGCTGGAACTCCAAGCGGTCGGAACCGACTCCAGCACGTGTCATGGAGTGTTGGAGACTTCGATGACGACGCTTTGGAGCAGATTGAAGAAGTCGTGTCGGCTTCAGACCCCGTCGGTGTACTGACGGGTCGGTCTCGTGTGTTAGCAACGGTATCCGTCTCGGCCTCGCGATTCTACCTCTCTGATCCAACAGGGAAGGCAACCGGAGACGTCCCGAGCGTCGTATGTGACGAGGTGCTGCAGGAGCTTCCTGTGCTAAAGCGATCTGCGGTGTGGACGACGGTGCTCTTGCCTGGTTGGGGTGAGGCCTGGCTACATCGTGACGACATTGCGGCGACTCATACAGATCGAGTCGGACCTTTCGACGTCCAGGCGATCCCGCATGTGACTTTGACCGACGTTACTGAGAGATCCAGGACCCCAGTAATGGGGTTGCTGCGTCTCATCGGCTCGGGGGTTCGCCATCTCTCTTTCCAAGGGATGCGGTTGTATCATAGCGAGAGGGGCACGCCACCGGTGGATTACTGGATCGACGAGCTTTTTGAAGCTTGTCCAAGACTCGAGCGTTTGGAGTTGATGAATTTCAACATTAGCAGTCTCCAGTTTCTGTTGGATGGCTACGCGTCAGGAACATGCCGTCTCATCTCGTTCAAGGCCTCGCACCGGTCTGTTACAACCCTCGACGACAGCGTTCGGCGTCTCTTTGTTGCACTGGCAGACAAGCACCACCCAGCCTCGCGCCATCTCCAGGAGTTTGCCTTCTATCCTGTCACAATTCGGGATCTGATGGCAGTTGAGTTCCAGTCAGCAGTCCTGACGATGCTCGAGCAGAACCAAGCGTTCGCTGGTCTTGACTTGCGGTTCAATGCCAACGACCCAGATCGACGCCTGATGAAGCCGTGCGTCGAGCCGTTTGTAGCGTTCCACGGTGATTTGATCCCCTGCCCACGAACGCCGCGCGATATCCAGCAGCGACTGGCTTTCCTTAGCGTCATGTGCCCACAGCCCGGCGGTCGAGTCACGCGGTCAAGTCGTGAGGGTCGAGCTATTGATTCGCTGGACGCCGACGCGCTTTCGCTCATTTTCCGCATGGCTTCTTCGCGCAAGCAGCGCCAAGTGTACGTTGGCGTGCTCAGCGGGCGCTAAGGCGTCCATTGGTCCACAGAACGTACTTTCTCAAGTTGAAGTCACTATTCATTTTAGTGCCATATCAATGATGGCAGGTTTGAACTCATTTTTGGTGCCTCTCAAACCGCATGAGTCCGGTGGTCAAATTCCTGGAAGATCCTTGGCGGCTCGCCATTCCACCCACCACCACAGGCAGACCACAACTTGCCCTAAAATGAACAGCGACATCTACTGGACGATCCCTAAGCTTCGGCTCCATAGCCGCTTGGAGGCCGTGCCTACTCGAGAGCAGATCGACGAAGCACGAACCACAGGCGTCCTGTTTGCTTGAAATTGGAGTCTATTGAGTTACGTCTTGTTGCGAACATCTATAGCTATAAGGAGGGTGACTAACGATCGTCGCTAGTCTGGCCTGGATGAGTGGAGGCTTGCCACTGTCCGACGTCCTCACTGAGGTACGTCCTGAGCTCCGTCCAGCAGGACCGAGCCGTTGGGTTCAGCGATTGGATGCTGGACCTGGTGTCCATGGCTAGATTGGCCGCGCAATCTGCCATCTTGTTGTACGCGCGAACGTGATGACACCACTTGGTGATGCGCAGCATGTCGGCGAGGATGCGGGCTTCGCCATACCGTCGCCGGAGACACGAGTCCTTCGGGGCGCGGTGGTCGCGGAGCTGGGCAATAATCATGGCGCTATCGCCGATGACCGTGAGGGGTTGGAGTCTGCGCCGGAAAGCGAACTTGAGGCCCGTGACCAGGCCGAGATATTCTGCCTGGTTGTTCGTCGTCTTGGGGTCTGCGAGGCTCATTGCCGCCGCCCACTCGATGCTTGGTCTGCCGCCGAAGGCGTCCGTGCGAATCACGACCGCGCCGGATCCGCCTGGGCCTGGGTTCCCACGCGAGCCGCCGTCGAAGAACAGAAGAAACTGGTCGGTTGGAGACTGGAGCTCCCTCGGCATCGGTGGCTCGTCCTGCAGCTGCAGTTGCTCTAGACCGTGTAGGAGGTGGCGGAGCGGGCGGTCGAACAAACTGGTCACTGGCAGAGAGGCCGCAGCTTGCTGGAATGCCCGGCGAAAGGATCCCCGGAGGGCCGAGCTTGCGATCGTCAGCGTCCACGGGAGAGCTTCGTCGCCAATGCCCTGGCGCCATCGCCAGATCTGCTCAAAGCAGCCGAGGACCTGTTGCTGCCACACCGTGGTGACGAGGTCGTGTACTTGCGTGATGAGGTCGGTGGCGACGCCTGCGAGGCCGAGGAACGTCCAAGCTGCTGGAGGAGTCTGGTTGGGCCGGAGCGAGAAGACTGCCGCGCAGAATTCTTGGTCCGTGGATGACGTGTCGGCGCCGAGTCGGGCCCACCCGCTGCGAAGCTGCCGCCAAAGTGCCTGTGCTGCCGGGCAGTGCCACATGACGTGGTACGTGTGGCCAAGGTCCGCTCCGGACGTCCATGTACAGTGCGGACATCCCCGACGGTTGTTGTGTCGGTCCCAGCCGGAGAGGCGAAGACCCTTGATTTTGTGAAGCAGGAGCCGTTGTCGACTGGCACTGGCTGGCAGCCTCGTCACAGCTTTCCAGGACACCGTGGCGAGCGCGCCTCCGATGACTGCGTCAGCGTTGAGAGCTTGGCGCTCTCGACTGGCGACCTCCCCGAGGGCTCGGTCGTTCTGGTTCGCCGTTCGGGGCGGCGAGTTTGTCGGCGTTGTCTGTCGGCGTGTCCACAGTGGCGCGTAGGCGTCGAGCAGCGGGTGAGGATCAAATCCCACCAACGTGGGGTCGTGCTGGCGGGCGAGGGACGCTGCCCCTTTCATCGTCAGTACAGCTCCCACCTCCACTCTTGTGTCCACGACCGGCTCGTACACGAGCACTCGTGTTCCAGCGTCGTCGCGTACTCGCCATGTCGTCGCCGATGGAGGCCGTGGTTGAAGCTCGTCAGGGGCATTCTGAGGAAGGAGAAGAGCGGGGTAATTGTGCACGAGCGTGTCGCAAAAGCGTCGAAACTGGTCCGCGAGCTTTGGGTGCAGCGGCCAGTCGTGGTTCTTGCAGTAGAAGCGGAGGTGACGAGGACTGACCCATTCTACAGAGAGCACGTCCGCAATGGCCATTCCAGGCTCCAGGAGCCCTGGGAAGTCTGAACGTGAGACCGCCTCACCGCTCGTGTGTCGGAGAATGTCACCACCGCACGCCGGCGCCGTCATCAGTGCCGGAGCGTTGAAGATGCCGTACAACTGGCTTTGAACTCGGCGTAGATGGGCGAGAGAGGAAGCTCGGGACTCGTACCTGCAGTGGAGCCATCCGTCGTGCCACCACTTTTCATCTCGCCGTCCTCGTCCCGTCGCAGGCAGCAGGGGCGTCAACGCGGCAAGTTCCTCGTCTTCCCGTGGGGTGGCGCGTTCCGCTCGTAGCGCGACGTGCCCCGTTGCCGCCAACGTAGCCTGCAGCCGTGGCTGTACCGCCAGGAGTCTGCTCGTGCCGCATTCCTGCGCCGCTGGACCCCCGCCTCTGAGTCGGCGGAGAACGGAGCCTGCCGCAGCAGCGACGACGTTGGAGGATGAATTCCAGCGTGCCACCGTGCTCTTGCTCATCTTCGAAAAGGCTGCGCGGACGTCGGGGAGTCCGAGTCCACCACGCGAGGTCGGTAGCGTCGCCACCTGCGCACTCATCCACGCCCTGGAGCCACGGGCTCCGTCCGCAAGTGTTGCGTGCCACGCGTACTGGTGAATGAATCGTTGGAGCTGATCGAATATCGCGCCAGACGGCCACGCGTGGCGACCGACGAAGAGAAGCTTCGGCATGATGACCGCCGAGCAGATTGTCACGCGCTGCAAGAGGTTGGTGGTCTTAACGCTCGCCATGTGGAGCGTAGCACGCACTTGCTGAAATGTCCGAGTCCAAATTGTCGAGGAGCTGGGTGTGCTCGCGACCGCCATGCCCAGCAACCGAAGGAGATCGGTGGAGCTCATCACCGGAATCTGCATGGACGCGTGGACTGCCGTTGGGCCTTGTGGATGCATCGCTACCGCGCGGCTCTTCTTGACGTTGATCTGGAGGCCAGAGGCCGCGCCAAACTGATCGAGCAGCTGGAGGAGGGCCGATTCTTCCCGAGGATGTACCAGGTACGCCGTGGTGTCATCCGCGTACCCGCAGAGCGTCACCGTCACGCCAGGAGCGAGTTGGAGACCGCTGATGTGGTCGTCGGCGGTCGCAGCCGAGTACAACAAGTCGATGGCGAGGACGAAGAGGACGGGCGCCAGCGGGCATCCCTGGCGAATGCCGTTGTGGATGTCCACTACATCGGACATGTCGCCGTCAGCCAGGAAGCGCGCCGTCGTGGCGAGATGCATGGCGTCGACGGCGCTGACCAGAGAGGTGGAGAACCCGTGGAACTCGAGAGCTTTGCGGAGAAAAGCACGATCCAGCGTGTCGTAGGCCTTGGCAAAGTCCAACATGACCGCTGTGGCCGTGTCTGGCAACTCGCCGCCCGCGACTCGTGCCTGCAGGGCGTCCCACACGTCGATCGCGTCATGTACCTGTCGCTTCGCTACAAAACCAAACTGCGCAGGAGACACTTTGCTGGCGACAAGTTGCTGGACTCTCTGGAGGACCAAGCGTGAGAAGATCTTGTAGTCGGTGTTTAGAAGCGAGATTGGGCGGAAATCGAGGCCGTTGCGAGGCGCAGAGACTTTGGGGAGGCAAAACACAGTCGCCTCTTTGAAGCTGGTCGGGAGGACGCCGGCGGTTACCCACGCCGAGAAGGTCTTGGCCATTGCCGGCGCCAATGTGGCGGCGACTGGCTTGTACCAGTCGTTTGGGATCCCGTCCGGTCCACTCGCCTTCCCTGAGGGGCATGCCGCGATCGCCTTGAGCACCTCTTCCTCTGTGAAGGCCTCGAAAGGCTCGTCCGGCTCCATCGGTGGCTGCAGGTGGCGGATCCTCGAGAAGAAAGCATCGTGCGCTGCCTCCTCCGTCGACGGTTGCTGCACTATTGGACGCCAGTCGTCCGAGAGTCTCGCCGCCGTGATGCGGGTTGCTGGGTCGTCTCCGGATGCCCCGACGACGCGGGGTCGCGAGTAACGTCCAGACATGCGCTTGAAGAATGCTCTCGTGGCCGACGCTGAGTGGCCGTCGTACTGGCTGATGGCCCTGCGCTGCCGCCGAGAGGCCATCGCCTGCTGGAGTAGGATCAGTTGCCGTCGTAGCGAAGCCTCTCGGTCGCCACCGTCCAGCGTCAGAAGTTCCATTCTGCTGGTGATAGTGGCGACGACGTCTGGTGCATGCACATCCTCCTGGAGTAGTCTCCGCCTCCTCTCGTTGGCCAAAGCTGCCTGTGTCCGGCGTGTGCGCTGTCGGAGGGAGTTGGTGAGTTTCGAGGCGGCGACCCGTTTCGCTGTGAGACAACTGCGTCGGAGCTCCGTCTTCAGTCCATCCCACTGGCTCGCAGCTTCCTCCGCTGTCCACGTCCGTGCACGTTCGGCCAGTGCCGCCGCATGCTGCACGCTCACCGCATCGATCGCTGCTTGTGCATACGCTGGGAGGGGATACATCACCGCACGCCGTCCTGACCTTGATGGCGTTGGGATCGACCCGGAGTCTGTCAGCGTGATGTAGACCGCATCGTGATCGGTGGGGCACACCGGTGTGGTGGTCAGTGTGCTGGCCACTCGGGCGTACGCGTCCGAGGAGACGTACCACCTGTCGAGCCGACTGCTGGCCTTGGAGCCGTCTCGCAGACGGTAGGAGAAGGTGTGCGAGTTGGCGTGGAGCTCGAGGATTTCAGCGTGCGATTGAGCGTGCAGAAGATCCGCCGAGTTGGCGTCGATGAGCTGCCAGTCGTGCAGGAGGTGCCTGAGTTCCGGTGAGTCTGTGTTCGTCCGTCCCGTTCGACTGCGGTCTCGTTCTTCGTCCAGCACACAGTTGTAGTCGCCGCCGACGAGGACCAGGCCGCGTGGTGGAGTACGTTGGCGCAGCCTGCGAAACATGCGCTCCCGAAGTCTCTTGTTGGTTGAAGCATATACACAGGCCAAAGTGACACTTCGCCCGTCCACCGTCCCAGTCAAAGCCATGAAATGTGCATCCCACAAATCTTCCCACAACGGCTGGAGCGTGCGCAGCTTGGACTGAGGGTGCAGTAGGATAGCCACGCCGCCAGCCGCCGTTGGTGTTGGCTGCCAGTACGAGAGTGGCGTCTCCAACTTCGAAGGATCGTATCCCCACGCACGCGCATGACTGTCGACCAGTGTGTCGACCCATTCCGCCGTCGCCCTAGTTTCCTGGAGCATGACAGCGTCCACCTGGTAGCCCTGGTGGAGAGCTCGGAAGCCACTGAACCAATCCGCTGTCCGATTCCGTGTCTTCGCCAGCCCACGAACATTCTGCGTGAGAAGCTGCAGGCCGCCGAGGAATGCGGTGTCTGCCGTCGGCTCGTCTTGGACATTCGCCGCCCTGTTCTGGACCCCTTCTGTACCCGCACCTCCAGGGTCGGCCACTTCAGCACGCGAGGAAAGCGTGCCGGAGTGACCGGAGCCGCCAGCTTCTTCCAAAGCTGACGGCGTGAGCACCGTGGCGGTGCCCTTAGTATTGGGAGGCCGCTTCTCCTGAAGCCGGGGCTCCAAGGGGAAGCGATTGCTGGCTCAGTTCCACGAGGCCGACGAGAAAGTCCGTCGGCGCAGTCCATTGACCGTCGCGAAAAGCGGTGGCAGCGAGCACGGTGTGGTGAACCCTGCGGTCGTGCGAAGTCCAGCAGAGAAGGGCGTCACATGCTTCTCCCAGGTCCCATGCGGCGACCTGAGTGCGTACCATGGACGGGCTGACCAGCAGGTGCGCTACCAGTGCCCCCCAGTCGGCGTCCGTGAGCTCAGGAATTGCTCGGAGTGGCCGCGGCTGCTCCGCCCGTCGATGTTGCTCGAGTTGCAGCCAGAAGTCCTTGAGCTGAGCCATCCGAAGTCGCTCGTCGACCGTCGTGGAGCCGTCGATTGCCGCAATCCATCGCGCGAAGAAGTCCGTTGCTGCTTGCGTCAGTCCGTCCTGCTTCGCGAGGCGGTAGATCATGCTGATTCGACCTCTCACCAGTAACTCCTTGCCCAGTCTGTTGAAAAGATCACGACGCTGGCGGCCAGCGAGAACAGGGACGTACGGGAGGCTCCGGAGCAGGTCGAGCAGCTGAGTCACGTCTTCCTGAAGTGCGTCACACGCTTCTTCCGGTGTGTGGATTGTGTGCAGCATGCGTTTGAGGACGGAGGAGCGATGCGTCGCGTCGCGCTTCCACTCGTTGAACGCCGTCTTGTTGTCTCTCTGCGCCTTCTTGAGCGCCGCTTCATCCATGATGGGGACTGGGCCTGGGCGATGCAGCTGCGTCACCAATTCAATGTACTCTGGACTGGCCATCGGTGACGTCGGCGTCACGAGGCTTGCCTGGAACAGCGGGGTCGTAGGCGTCGGGCTCGCAGTGGCCTGCTCGGACGGCGCGTTGGCTGTGGAAGTCTGGCTGGCGTTTGTGCTTGGAGGCAGGTCGCGGACCGGCTCGTCGATCGACTCGGTGTCAGTCTTCCTTTCGTCCTCGTGATCTCGTTCGTCGCGGCGCGGCGCGGCGGCGTCGTCGAGTTGTACCGAGGATTGGCCACTCAGTTCGTCGTCATCGTCGTCCACAGTACGCGTCATCTCGCGTGCACCAGGGCCGCGCATCGGCACGAACGATTGCGTGTCACCTGCACTGCTGCACGAGCCACTGGGAGTGTACGCCGGAGAGGCGCCTGCATCGTCGTGCGCCGTGTGCAGAATGGTGAAGAGGAGCGGTACAGGAGCCTTGGCCGGTGGGACGTACATGCCGTTCACCTTCAACAACTTCCGGAGTCGCCGTCTCATCGCCGCGCGTTTGTCGGAGTGGAGCGCGTGCTGCTCGTACCGGTCTTCCTCGACTCGAAGCCCGGAGAAGTGCCGCGTGCGGTGGTCCAGCACCATGGCGAGCGGCACGACCTCCGCTGCTTTGAATGCCGCCAAGTACTTGGCTGCCTGCTCGTGCGTGATGACCGTCGTCGTCATCGTCTCCCGGCGGTCCGCTCCGTCCTGGGAGAAGCGCGCCATGGCGTGGAGCTGGGCCGAGATTTTCCCGTCGTGCGCAATGTCAAAGACCAGAATGGGCTGGCGGAGCCAGTAAGCAAGCGCTCTCAGCTCATCCGCCGTCCACCAGTACTTTTCGTCGATGGTCATGTCACACGGCTGCATTCCAGAGCGCTTGAGTTCGTCCTGGATGTATTCCTTGCCCTCCTTGGTGACGTTCGGAGTTTGCAGAAAGCGTTGCCCCAGTCTCGACTCCTCAATGATTTCCAACTCAACGAGTGTGTCGTAGTCGTGATGCATGAGACCCGCGACGCTCGTGCGGTAGTACTCCGCTTCGTCCTTGGCTTTCTCGGCTGCGGTGACGCGTTCTGGACACAGTCCCCACTGCATTACGTACGCCGCGTATGGTCCACACGAGCCGTTCCGCGGCACTTCGATCTGGCGCAGTCCCATCTGGGCGCACGCGGCATCCCACTCCTGCTCGAGATGCGGCGGCGGAGGTGCGGCCCTCTGGACACGCAGGAACTCCACCTCTATGTTGCCAGCACCACCTTCCTTGCGAAGGAATTGGTGAATGCCGGCTTGGGCTTTGCTCTCCGCCTTCTTCGCCGCCTTCTTCGCTGCCTTCTTGCCGCCTCCCGCCGTTAGCCCGACCCGAGTGCTCGCCGGTTTGCGCTTTGACTTACGCACGGCCGGTTGCGATGACGTCGCCTGGTCATCGTGCTGCCCACTGCCCGGTGTGGGCTCGTCATCCGGTGCGTCGCGCTCGTCGACGTGCGCGTACCACTCCTCCATGTCCTCCTGGATGTCCTCGTCGCTGTCATCGAGCGCTGCCGCATGAGCTGGCTTGGTTCCTGCTCGAGCCTTCTTCGCCGCCTTGCTTGCCGCCAGCTTGCCAGTCGCCGTGGTCGTTGCAGTGTGTAGGACGCGCACTTTCCGGTTGTTCGCAGTCGTGCGCTTCATCTTGCGCCTCGAGGCCTTCGCTTGAGTCGGCGGAGCCCCCGCCTGTTCGTGGCCAGTGGCGGGTGGGTGCTGCGCTGCGTCGTGACCGTCCGCGCGCGGGTCCCATTCCTCCATGTCCTCCCTGATCTCCACGTCTCCGTCTCCCTCGCCCTCCAACCCAGTCTCCACTTCTCCGCTGGCATGCTGACCTTGCTCTGCTGGTGGCGGCGTGAGTAGTGATCTGCGTAGAGACGAGTTCTGGATCACCTCTTGCTTCCGTGCCTCCGCCGCTCGCTCCTCCTCCCCACTGCTGGTATCGTCGCGACCTGCGGTGGCGAGCTGTGTTGGCGTACCCGCTGCAGCTGCCTCAGGATGCCCGTGCAAGTCAGTGCCCAGGTCGTTGGCGGGAGCCGTCTTGGCCACTTCCTCGGCGGCCTTCCTCATGGCCACGTCCGCAGCAGCCTCCGCCATGGCTTCCTTGAGCACCTCGGCTAAAAGCTCGTCCTGTAGTTCTGCCACCAGTGCGGCGGCCGCCGCCGCTTTCTGAGCCTCTTCCGCGATGATCGTGGTCATCATGTCGGTCATTCGCTGGTGCAACTCACTGGGTGTGGCTGCTTCCTCGGCGTCCGTGTCCTTCTTGCCGTGTTTGGACATTGCTGCGGCCAGTCTGGCTTCCACGTCGTCTGCGGCATCCACCGGGCGCCGCACCAGTTTGGCAAAGAGAGCCAGCAGAGCGTCCGTCGGAGTTTCAGGGTCTGGCTGTGTCGCCGGCACATACGATTTCTCGAACTCCTGCCAGACTGGGTGCGACGAGAGCATGATCAGAGCTCGAAGTCGTGGGCCTAGAATTTCCTCGGTTCGCTCCACCCGACGTCGAAACTCAGCTTTCACCTCCTCGCACTCCGTCGTGCCTCGCCACTCTGCTGAACGAAATCGCGCTGTCAACAGATCCTGTAGATCTGCCGCCGACAGTATCTCCAGCGCCGGAGTCAGCGGGTGCTGAGCGCGACAGCGTGCATACTCGGACACGATCCATGGACTTCCCTGCACACGGAGTAGGAGCTGCTCTCGCACCTTTTCCTCGATCTCAACCGCGTTGATCCTGGCCACCTGCGTGGGGTCGAAGTAGAGCGGAGTCTGCTTCACTGCGGCCTCATAAGTCCTCGGTGCCTGTTCGCCCTCGCGCCCTGCTACTTGGAGACTGCGATCCTGGAGCCGCCCGGCGACGTCCATGAGCCAGTTCCCGTACTCCTGGGTTCCAACGCGAGCCGCTGCTGTCACTTCTGCTTCCACGTCCAGTGGCTTGCCTTCCACCGTCAGTGTCAACGCTGGCGCCGGTGGACTCGTCGACGAGCACACACGTACCGGGTGGGTCACGAGACCACACTTCGTGCACGGTGGGTGCGCATGGAGAGCCGTGTGATGCAACCAGAGTGTGTCACGTCCCCACACTAAGCGCGTCTTGCTCTTCAAATCCGGCGGACAGCCGTGCGACTTGACGGTCACATCCCACAGCCTGTAGTCTTGTTCGCCATCCACACCAGGAGGTGCTCGCTCAAAGTGTGTGACCTCCAGGCCTAATAGGCCATGGAAGACGTGCAGGATGCTCAGAGGCGTGAGCGTGCCGCCAATGTCGAGGACCTGGAAGTCGTACGCGGTCAAACTGGTCGTCGCGTCGGCTTCGGGGGTCGTCGACTCGTCGAGCAGTCGCAGACTGAACAGCCTTCCTCCCATGGGCAAGAGTTCACCCACGAACGATCTGGCGCTGGCTTTAGTGTCCATGGTGTACACGATGGAGTTCGCCGTTTCGTCGTACCTGGCTCCAACCAGTTTCGCCTTGAAGTTGTCCACAAACTCACTCATCGGCCCTGGTAGGGTCGTCGAGATCATTTGGGTCAATAACGCCTGCCTGGCGTGCACTGGGACTCGGAGCACGCCTCGAAGCTGTACCACGAGGTGTCCTCTCGTCTGGGTCTCCACGACTGTCGCGAGGAAAGCCGCCGCCATGACTCCACCCGTTTCCTTCACGAACTCCGGCAGCTTGGTGCTGCTGTCTTGGCCTCTGGCCACGCGCGCGAGCTGCTCGAGCTCCGTGCGCGTTGGCGGGCGAGGCGTCGCTGCCCATCGCTTGCGTTGCGTCTGCCCTGACTGACTTGGCATCGGCTCGTCGTCGCCTGCGTCGGAAGTTGGTGTGTCGACAGCTCC
>JAADXB010000546.1:0-12236 GCA_023337495.1 Pythium diclinum
CCGGTGAAGCACACTTGCACCCACGATCTCGCCATTACAGATTGTTCGCCGCCAGGCATCGACAAACCGTGTGAACTGAGCGGCAAGTGCGACTTGAACAAGTGCGCTAAGGAAGGGAAACCCGATCGTGACATCTACCAGGCGTGTGGTGGTTACCGCGTCTATCAGGAGTCGAGCACGAAGACAGCGATGACGGACGGCGAAACAGATGAGCCGTGCTGCAAGTCATGCACTTCTCGTGAATTCGACCAGCCGACCTGCCAGTTGATCAGCCCCTTTCCAGCCCGAGCCAAGTACAAGTACATCAAGCGTTGCGAACCAACGAAGAAGGATGATAGTGACGACTCGCATGATGTGTACCACGTTCAGCTGGAGGCCGCCGAGGACAAGGATGGCGCGTACACCAACATCTCGACGATGGCGACGTGGCTCATGGGAGCCAGTGCTATGGTCGCGGTCGTGGCGCTCGTTGTGGTCCGCCGTCGCCGCGAGGTCAAGCCTGCGATGGAGGACGATGCGTACTACGCTCTCCTGGGCTAATACCACCACCGGCGTGGTTGTCTCCGTCGACTTGACTCTCTTCGAGGCTTCAAGACTTCAAGGGTTCAACGCTTCAAGGTTTCAATGGTTCAAGGCTTCGAGGCAGCCACTGTGCATATCGTTCTGCTTACTGTACCTCAGTCACCGTGTCGGAGGTGTCACGAAGATGCGTCGTTGACTGCTGGATTGCTTTTTCCTGTTCGTCTGTGCTCGCGCGCAGCACGCTGCAACTGCATGTGCATCGTTCTACGGATGTTCAGTCCGCATGCCTGATCTATTAACTGAGAATGATTTCCATTTGATCGATTCTTGTCTCGGCCACGGCCATCTTTTGAGCTCGAAGTCCCTTCAAAGCAAGTGAGGAACCCACTGCACCGCCTACGCATGCGTCGCCATTCTGTTGGTGCAATCGCCGCTGCCACGGCGGCTGGATCAGCCAACGCTGTCCGTACTAGAGCAAAGCGATAGAGAGTCCACGACGAATTTGGTCTCCACTCCACAGGCGACCGCACAGCTCAACCTGACATGACCAAGCGTCTCAGGTGGAAGCAACACATTGTATTGTGTGTGGGTTTATGGTATGGAAGGTGATTGGTGGGGGTGCCCCTAGCTTCAGGCCTCATGCGCACAGATCAATCCATCGCATCCTACTGAGCGTGGTTCATCACAGGGTCTTTGGCACCGTCGCAGGAGCGGCTAGCGTTGATGCGGATGCCGGTGCCTTCGCCAGCATGGCCTGCTCTTTCCGGTAGTCGTCGAGAGGATTCGTCTTGGTCCCCGACCGGGGTTCTTCGTTCAGGTACGCCATCAGATTGTACAGCAGCGTCTCCTCCTTGGACATGCCGGGGCTGTTGCCGCCGTACTCCTCGGGGATGTTGTCAATGGGGATCTTCTCGGCTAGCGCGTCCAGGATCTTCTTCTTGCTGCCGCGGACAATGATCACCTTCTCGCGCGTGACTTCGTCGACCATAGTCTTGACCGTGTTCCAGATCATACTGAACCACGACGGCACATTGATCACGAAGATGTATGCGCATCGCTCTGGGTAGTGGCCGCCTGAGACGGTCGAGGCGTTGCGCACGTACTCCACGGCCTCACCGGCAAAGTCCGAGAGCCCGATACCTTCGACGTCCAAGACCGAGATACACTTGCGGTTGTCATCGGGCTCGAGCACTTGCCACAAAAACTCCGTGACCATGAGGTAGTTGTACATGAGATCCTTGAGCGTGATGCCAGCGGCCTTGAGTGCCTTCAGGTTGATCTTGCCGGGCTTCTCGTAGTACACTGGCTCGCCGTGGTTGCCGCGCTTGTGGTAATAGTGCGGGTAGTTGGCCTTGATCTGGCGGAACAGCGGCCACGGCCGCGACAGGATCGTGTCCAGCTCCTTCTCCTGGCGCCACGCCAGCGTCACCATGTACCGCTCACGCGCCTTCACTTCGTCTCCCTTCTCAGCATTGATGTAGCGCTTCGGGATCGGACCAGTTGAGCCAGGAGCCGCGAGAGCAAGCGCCTGGCCGTTGCCCGAGATACTCGACGACGATCCGCTGGAAACGAGCTGCTGGGAGGTGAGATCGAAGCGGTACTCGGTGATGATCAGCTTGAGGCTGACCGCCGAGTGGCCTTCGTCACTGTCCGAGTCCGACGCACGAACAACAGGCGCGTGGAACAGCGACGACAGGGGGTGGTCCAGCTTCACAGCGAGGTACGCAGTCGGCACGAGCAGCAGCACCGCGACGACGGCCTGGCGTCTCGCGCCACTGTCGGATCCATTCCACAGGAAATGCGTCAGCAGCGCGTACATCAACGCGAACACCGGGACAGGGATCTTGCGAAGCACGCGGCCGATGTTCTGCAGCGGCGTCGCGCCTGGAAGCGCAGCAATCGCAGACGCACTTGGAAGCCCAATGCTGGACTTGCGGCCCTTGCTGTGCTGCGACAGAATCGCAATCGCTCGCTTCGGCACGATGCCCGTGAGCTTCATGACCAGCTCACCTGGTCCGTTCTCCAGCGGCAACACAAACTCGGTCTCCGCTCCTTCGCCGTCGTCGCCCTTGGCCGCGTGCTGCAGAATCGTCTCGTGGAGCCGCTTGCCCGGCAGCGTGGCACTCGACTGGTTCGAGAGCTTGAAGAAGATCTCGGCCTGGTCGAGTCCACCGGCCAGCACTTGCTTCTCCAATACTCCAAGCTGCAATGCGATCTTCTGGCCGTAGTTGTACGCCGTGATGAGCTTGTTGAGCATCGAGATCTGCTCCACCTTGGGCTTGGCCGGGCTCAGCGTGAAGCGCAGCTCCGTGCCTTTGCCGTCGCAGCAGATGTAGCCGCCCACGATCTTGCTGGTCGGCTTCTTGAAGTTGGTGAGCCGCTTGTTGTACGATTTCGAGTGGCGGTTCGACTCCATGACCGTGATCGCGACGTTCGTGTCGCCAAAGTGGACGGGTCCGTCCGCCGAATCCTGCGCCGTCGCCAGCCCCGACGACGACGACGTCGACACCAGTGACGTCGTGCTCGCCGTGCTCACGTCTCGCTCCAGCGGCGGCAATGCGCCCAGCGACGTGCGCGTGGTCGTCCTTTCTCGGTCTTTCGCGTCGCGTGGGTCTTTGTCCTTGCTGGCACCGCGACGGAACGCCACAAAGATCTCGCCTGGGATGTTGCGTGGCCGTGGGCCGATGTAGCCCGTGATGCCGCCGGTCTTGTTGTTCCAGACCATGCCGTGCTGGTTCACGAGCACGACCGTGTGGCCGTACTCGACCACGTCGCCAGGCGCGCGCAGGTTCAGCGGGTCCAGCACGAGGTACTCGTCCTCATTGAAGAGATGCTCCAGCGCGGCGCCCAGCGGCGGCACGCAGCTCAGGATGCCGTGGCGGCCGTTCTTCTCGTAGTAGCCGATGCCCAGGCCGTCCGAGGTCGCGGAAGACGAGGAAGACGAGGATGAAGACGCGTCTTTCGCGTACGAAGACGGCGCCACGAGTCGTAGCTTCTGGCCGTAGCGCAGCGCCAGCACGTCCACGTCGCCCATGAGGAAGGAGGCGTCGGTGCGTCTGCAGAGGAGGAGGAAGAGGAGTAGAGAGATAGAGATCCACGTGGAGGACGAGACCAATGCGGCAATGCTCGCGTCGTGTGCTGGCTCTGTGTTTCAGTCTGTGTAGCTCTTCAGACTGGGAGGGAGGGACAGGCGACGGGCGACGTGGCGCTGGCGACAGTAGATGAGGAGATCTGATTGGCGGATATTGTTTAACGCGCGCTGATTGGTGGATATTCAGATGTAGGTTCAACATCGTTTTTCGTGCGACCTTCGTGCAACATTTTCGGCTCGATGCGTGTGGCTGCTGGACGAGTGAAGCGTGCCTGTCAAGTGTCAACAGCATCTTCAGACAAGGACACTTTGAGGAAGATGATGCTGCGACGTGTGGCGAATGCGCGCGCTGCTGGCGCCTACAGAGCCGCGCTGCGTGTGCAACATGGACGCACGAGTGCCGTGCGATCTCCGCTGGTCGCCTCGGCGTTTGCAGCGCGATCCAGCGACTGGTTCCCGCGTACGAGCTTCCCAATCATGACGCGTGCCATGACCACCGACGCATCTACCGACGCTCCTGTGGACGCTGCGCGCGAGGCGCTGGTCGCGCAACTGCGTCCACTGTGTAGCGCGCTGTACCCTGAGCACCGCACGGCGTCGCCTGCCATCGAGTCGCTTCTGGAGACGTGGCAATCGCAGATCTCGACTCTGCTGGCGAGTGAATCACTGGCGACGAACCCGAAGCTTGTGAGCGAGATCCAGCACACGTACGAGCAGGGCGTGGCCATCGCGTTCAAGCAGCGCGAGTTCGAGCTGGCGCAGGCGCTCGTGGACCAGATGAAGGCGCTGAACGTGCCGATCCACGACGATCTGTACGCGTACCGCATCCGCGCCGTGCCTCTCCAGTGGCTGGGACGACCCAAGCCGCTGTCGCTGGAAGAGCTACGCGCGTTGGATCTGGGCAGCAACTGGGAGCACGCGCTGCTGGAGCTCGTGCGTACGGAGGAGCAGCCGCACCACCGCAAGTCGTCGCTCGAAAAGGCCGAGTTCCAGCAGAACGTGCGTGACGGCGTCGCGCAGATCCTCGCCGAGTACGAGGCTGACGTGCCCAAGAACAGCCACAGCATCTTGCCGTACAACGCCGCCGTGCGGTGTCTCGCGGTCAGCGGACTGCCGTTCTCGATCATGCTGCGCGTGCTGAACGAGATCCCCAAGGACTCGAACGCTCGCCGTACGCTGAATACGGAGACCTTCGTGGCGCTGCTGGAAGGTGCGCGTTGGCAGGACATCCCGCTCACGCTGGAGCGACTGGGCAAGTCGAACCTGCGATCTACGGGCAAGCACGAGACCCAGGACGCGCGTGCGCGCAGCAAGATGGCGGCGCAGATCTGGGACTACGCCATGCGCGCGATCTGCAACTCGTTCTCGGAACGCTTCCTCACGACCAAGCGCAACTTCATCCAGAAGCGCCACGTCAAGGATCTCCAGAGCATCTTCATTGACGTGGAGGCGCAGTTGGAGCGCATCTTCCCGGAGGAACGCTTCGCGACGATGGAAGACCACACGGCCGTGTACGAGACCCGCATCAAGGCTGCTGCTTTGCTCGGTCTGCCGCGCCAGGTCCACACGCTGCTGGACGACTACAAGGCGCTGGCGCCTGTGGACGACTCGGCGACGAACGAGCTGAGCAAGAGCGTGTTCCTCAAGGCGCTCGAGATCTTCCCGTCGGTCGGACTCAAGCGCATCGCTCCGTCGGATATCGAGCGTGTGGCCTCGCACCGCGACGTCACCAGCGCACCTGAGATCGTGGAGCTCAAGCGTGAAGTCAAGAGCCTCGTCGACGAGATCCCGACCAAGAAGCTGAACCTAGCGGACGCCGAGAGTGCCGCGTTGGAGAACAAGGACGAAGCTGCTCGTGAAAAGATCCAGGTCGCGAGACGTGAGCTGCGCAAGACGCAGGACACGATCACCAAGCTCAAGAAGCGTCTCCAGGACGCGACGCGTGATCGTGCGGGTGAAGTCGCGTTGCAGAACCGTCTGCGTGCGGCCGACCGATCCATGGAGATCATCCTCGAGCACCTGACGGCCACGACGGACGACGGACAGCAGATCGTGCCGCTGGAGAACGTCGACGTGGCGGCGGCCGTGATGACCCAGTACATGACGGCAGCCAACCGCTACGCCGCCCGCATGACGGAGACCAAGCGCGACCGCATGGCGACGGAGATCATGCAGCGCGTGGACTCGCTGCTGGATCTCGTGACCGCGAACGCCGACCTGTCGACGGACGAAGCCAAGATCCGCGAGATCTTCTCGCTGGCGATCAAGACGGCCGCCGAGTTCTGGCGCGTGGATGACGTTGTGCGTCTGCTGGACCGCAAGAAACAACTGCTGGGCTCCAAGCAGCTCGACGTCCAGGACTACGACCGTCTCGTGTTCCTGCGTGCCGTCGCTCTCGACTTGGGCAGCGCGTACGACGTGCTGCAGGAACTGCACTACGCCGGCACGGCGCCGACGGCCACGACCATCCACCGTATCGTCACGGGCGTGCTGCTCAAGCTGTACGGCACCCACACAAAGAGCGGCTCGAAGAAGAAGGCCAAGGTTTCTGGTCCAGTGTACGACGAAGACTCGGATGCCGAAGAGGATGGGGAGACCGACACGACGGACGCGCTGGAGGACGAAGAGGCCGCCGGCCAGTCGTGGAGCAACGGCCCCAGCCGCATCGAGGACGTGCCGAGCTTCATCCAGGAGTGGTACAACCTGTACCGCGTCAAGCCCATGGCCAAGACCGTCGTGCCCGTGTTCGCGCGACTGCTGGCCAGCAACAACGTGTGGGAGGTCAAGCGTCTGCTGCAGATCCTCGAGTCCATGGACGGCGGACTGTCGCCCGTGACCGAGTTCTGGCTCGAGAAGCGGCTCGACGCCATCGGCAAGAGCCTCGACGACCTGCGCTACTCGTCGCGGGGCTGATAAGAAGGAGCGAACGTCCCTTCTGGAAGAACCACGTTAGATAGACAGGCAGCGAAAACACGCAGATTTATACAAACAGCAAGACTTGATTTGTATAGGGAGCGTGGCGACTGTCGTTGTGTGTGTAGTGAGTGAAGGCAGTGAGTGTCTTCAGACCTGGATCTCGTCCAGCGACGTGGATAAATAGCCGCTGATGGCCTGGACCTGTTTGTTATCATCAAACAAACAGCCAAACCGTCAGTAAATCTGAGCTAAAACCACCACGCTTTAGATCCTCAAACGTGCCTTGGCCTTGAGCAGACCCGCCGACGCGTCGCCATTCGAGTACGCGCACACCAGAAAGTTCTTGCCGGCCGCCGACAGCGCGATGCGTCCTCGCTATCATATCAAAACCCAATTAATCAGTCGGGTCCGAGGCGTCCTTTCTGGTCGTATCTCTGGTTCTAGCGCACCTCCAGCTCCACAACCATGGCCTGCAGCTCGCTCTCTTCCGGCGCGAGCTCTCTGCCCGCGTGCAGGTACTCTCCCCACGTGTGGGCGGCGATAGCGCCGATCACTTTGTGGTCCACGGCCGAGCCCACGAGGCCCATGAGCGCGCCGTCCAGCGTCAGCAGCCTGCAAGATGACACAGTTCAACACAAGGGTGAGTTACGCAAGGGGGTTACGCACGGGTTACACGTTGCGTGTGTACGCACATGGAGGCCGTGACGCCGTCGCCGATGATCTGGCCCAGCACGTCCGGCAGCACTTTAGCGCGCAGCATCTTCGTCGGAAAATGGACTTTTCCCCATGAGAAGTGCTCAATCATATCCGATAATAGAGGTTGTCATCCGGATATGCATCACTAGAGGATATTGATGTGGTCCACAAAATATACGTGTGTACACGTAAAATGTAGCCATTTTTGCTGTGAGATGAGACCGTCCCGTCTATTCATATTCCTGACTCACGAGCTCACCACTGGTGAAGTTCTTCTTCCAAGACGAGCAACGTCTACAAACAGCAACCCACCGAGACTAAGAGACACATGAACCGTTCTTGCTGTCTGCGCTCCACGCGCGTGTCGCCGGCCGGCATCTCCTCGGCTTCCTCGCTCGCCGTGAGGTCCCTGGCCGTCCGTGGCACGTACTCCGTCGAGCGGCTTCTCGCTCTGGAAGAGTACACACGCACGACGCCACTGTGGCGCGTGGCGGCCGTGATCCTCGCGACCCCCGTCTTCCCGGCCACGCTGGTCATCGCGTATCAAATGCTGCCTCTACAGCCAGTGGGCCACGGCTGGCGAACCAACTGGGTGTTCTTCGTGGGGCGGATGGGCGGTGGCATGGCCATTTCCGTGGACTGCTTTCTGTGGATCCTGCGCCATATCATCCCCGAGACAGAGAGCGTGTTGACTGTCAGTGTTCGCGTCGCAACGAGTCTCTTCGTTGCGATTGTGTACGTGGTTATAGCAGTACTACTCGCCGAGGTCTGCGGCTTCCCCGTCCCCTTCATCATGTCCATCGCGAACGTGACCTGCATGCCGGCACCATTACTGTCGCTGTATGTGATCTCTCGTGCCATCCCCCACGCAATTGTTGACTCGCGACGGCGAGTCCTACACCTTTTTGGCTACGCGTGCTTGATGCCGGTGCTGACGCTCATCTACCCAGCATACATGTCGTTGTTCCTCACGATCGATCGTAGGTATCGGCCGCTGGTCACGCCTCTCGTGCCTGTCATGAAGATCGTACTACGCAAGGCTGTCGAGAAAGTCATGGGCACCTCCAAGGACCTCGTGCCCGTGATGGTCGTGTTCTCCATCGAGTTCTTCAGCTCGTTGTATCTCGTGATCTGCGTGCAAAGTGGCAACTCCAACGTCACGACCATTGCGATCATGGCTCTCGACTTGGCGTCCACGCTCTGGTCACAGTGGAAACTCCACAAAAGCACACAACAGCTCCAGCATCTTCTCCAGCAGAATCGACATACGGCGTTGCTTCCTCGCGTCTGCGCTCTGTGTGAACACGCTGCAGCTCTTTCCTTGTTGACCCCCGAGCAGACTCGCAGACTCCAAACCATCCGCCTCCGCAGCCCCTGGGGACACTGTGGACTCTCTCTCGATGGTCGTGCACGACTGCAATCGATCGCTACTCATGGAGTGTTCTCACACGATCCGCTGCGCCGCTCACAGACGCAAGAACGTCAGAAGCAATCTCGGCGGTTCAATCGGTCTCACATAAGCAAAGTCTCCGTTTCGAGAAAGGAAGCTCCCAGATCGGACCTACTCGTCCACGCACGTCCCAAAGACCTGGGCGACGCGATCGTCGAGGCAGCCGCCATGCTCTTCCGCACGGAATTGCTACTGCTGACCGAGTATCTCGAGTGTGTCATCCCATGGATGTACGCCGCCAACTTGGTGGTGCTTTGGCTGTCTCCGAATGGCGCGTTCTACTCGCACATTCGAAGCATTTCCTCTGAGAGTGAGCTGTCGACCGCACTGCGGAGTATCGGAGCGCTATTCGTGCTGGAGATCGCGTCGTTTGTGCTGCTGAATGTGGTTTTGTGGAAGCGACTGCAGATATCCCCATTGTATCAACTCAGCTACGTGTTGGAGCAGCAGGCGACTGTGATCCAAGCCAATATGGCCATGTTCCTGGTGATCGCATCGTTTTTCAACCTAGACCACACAGGCACCGACTTCTCCTTCCAGTTTAAATGGCTCCAGCAGCCAAATCCGTAAAATGACGACTCGTTGTGGACTTTGTGGCATAGCTTCATTGGTTTATCTGGTCGTTAGGGATCTGCGGGTGGACCCTGTGGGAGGAAGCGTCATCGTTATTTGCGGTTGAGGACTTGGCGCCATCAGGCTCACTGACAGTCTCTTGAAGCCACTGCGTCGGTGGCTACCAGCGGGCAAGAAACACACTTGAAGAGACGCGTTCGTCGGACTTGGCGGTCGCGTTGAAACACGAGTGAGCAGCGGAAGAGAGCTCGCTTGGTTACTGGAGGTCGGTGGCGAACTGGGAAGGTTGGCAGCTACACCAAACGCCCGCTTGCGAAAACTCTGGCTTGAGCCTTCGTGCCAAATGGAGCCTTCTTCCCTGTCGGACTGGTGATGAAGTTCTTCGTCTCTACGTCTAGAAGTGTGGCGACGCCGTTGCTTGAGCCAGTCGTCGGCGTGCTGGACGCCTGCTGGACATCGCTTGGCTTTCTTCGCGTCGACTTCGAATACGACGGTCGGGTACAAGCGAGAGAGCTCCGACTTGGTGAGCTCCCCTAGCGGATTCAGTCGCTCGCTGACTTCACTCTTAGCTGAGACCATTGCAGGAGACGGAGCCAGCGGTCTCGATTCCAGCCACGAATCCGATTCTCTTTCCAGTGTCTTAGGACTCTGAGGAACGACAAGCCGCCGTCTCCGTTGGAATCGAAGCAAAGAATCCTCCGTTGAGCTGGCTTCGAGACTCAGCTGCTGCTGTCGTAGTTCGTCGAACGCTTCTTCTACTCTTGCTTTGGTCGTCGCGTGGCGATGGGCAACCACGTGGGGAGCACCGTGAGGCTGCACAGGAACCAATGGATACAAACAGTCTCGCGTCGTTGGCGCGTGGTGGCCGGCCTCCGCTATCGCACCATGTTTCTCCGTGTCTCTAGAAGCTGCGAGCCTCATACAAACCACGTTGGCTGCGCGCATGGCTCGCTTTTCCTGCAGGATCTTGTTCACTTTGGTTCGCGCGATCGTTCCGCGTACGAAAGACTGCAATTTGACCACATTGCGGACGCCCTTGGACGCATTCGTGAAGCCCACGACAAGCTTCACTTGCTTTCTGACCTGGTGGCCTCGGAAGAACCGCTGGATCTTCAGAGCACTGGCGAAACGCTGCCTGAACTTCTGCACGTCGCTCTCCAGCAGCGTGTGGTGGAGACCGACGCCTCCATTTCTTCCAAGCGGCACGTCTGGCTTTTCCGGCACGATTTCCACCACCATGGAGCGTCGTCGCTTCTGTCGTTTCGTGATCTCCACTCGCTTCTGTACACCGGCACGCAGTTGGTAGCTGCGGATGGCTCGAACAATCACCATGATGGCGTTGCGGCGCTTCTTCCGCCATTTTCTCGCTAGAAATCGACGCGTTGCTCGTTGTATCACGAGCGTCGATCGGATCTGGCGTCGCCTTTCGCGGTGCTGAAGCAACGCCTCGGAAAGCCGGTGGACTCTTCGTAGATGGTGGCCACGGAACAGCGCCTGTGTTCGGCTGATACCTTTCATGACCTTGAGTATATCAGTATCCGCAAACAGTGCAGCGATGATTGGATCTTCCTGTGGCGCCTCTGGCTCGACCTCGTCTACAGTAGGTAGCGGTGGGTCTTGTGTTGGCTCTGTGTCCGCGGGGTGGTTTGCTGGCTGGAAAACGGGAACGTAGCGTGGTGGCTTTGGTCGAAGTGGTGGAGCGACTGGAACTTCAGTTGTCTGATACTCGAGCTTCTCGTTCATCATGTTGAGCAGCTCAATGGCACTCTTGGCCTTCTCCTCTCTCGCTTTGGCAATCGACTCGACCTGCGCGAGCAGCTTGAGCTTGTTGTCGAGTAATTGCTAAGATATAACGAAGGTATCAGTTATCTATTCCACCACAGCCTCAATGTGACGAAGTAACAGAGACTCACGGCGACGTGACTCGTGAACAAGATCATTTTCTGCTCGTCCTTGGCACTGAAGCCGATGCGCGCACGCTGCTGTACGGCTCTGGTCCTCTGTAGCTTCATTTCGATCTCTTCATCGCCTGTGAGAGTCTTGTGGCCTGCTTGCTCTGTTGGTTTTGGATGAAGATCTTCAGGTTGTGGATGCTCAGGTCCAACTCGAAGATCAGGATCGATGCGGTTGAGCAGCTACGAGAAGCCAGCCAGCGATCCAGTCAGCTTTGAAATCAAACTACAGGCTTTTTTGTCAGTGCGGACGTACCTGAATCACTCCAACAGTGCGGTGGTGGAGCGTGACGGGCGCGAGGATCATTGAGTCCATCTTCATATCATTAGGCACGTCGTACTCTCGGTGGAATGCCTTATGCTGTGGAGCCATAGAACGTCAATTGCTGCCTAGTGCTGCCTTTGCATCCACGATCTCACTTACCAGGTTTGGCTCCTGCATTCGGAGACATCGCCGCTGTAAGAAGCACGCGCTGACGACGCCCATCACGGGCGGGAAGCTGAGCTCTTCCTCATTGTCACTCAGCGTTTCGTCGGCACTGGACACCTGCGCACTCAGTAGATTCGTGCTCTTCTCGTACATGAATACCACGCAGCGTTCCGCTGGAATCACCGCCAGTGCATTATGAGAGACCACGCCCAGTAGATCAGGAATACTAATCTGCGCAAGCTCGTGGTTCTGCGGCCAGTGGAGACCATGGCCGACGCTAGCGGCCGCTGCGGCTGACGCGATAACTGGCACGGTCTCCGAAGCAGGCACTCGCTCGGTGGCTTTGCCTGCAGAGCTCTCGTGGTCGCTTGGCGGCCGGGAATGGACGCCACCCTCGCTCGTCTCCTTTCCCTCGCTCAGCATATTGCTCTCATGCTGTTTGTTTGCTGTCTGATGCGTGGTGCTCGGTCAAAAATAGGATATCGGCTTCCAATGTGAGACGTTCGGAAATTCTGCAAGTTGATTGGCCCGATGAATCATTCGAATTCGAAGTTTGGCCAGACAACAAGTACTTCGTCGCTGGTGGAAGTGGACGGATGATGTTCA
>JAADXB010000547.1:0-12233 GCA_023337495.1 Pythium diclinum
GCCAGCCCCTACGACGACCACACCAGTGACCCCAGCTCCAACGACGGTTGCTCCTGTCACTACTGCTCCGACGACGACTGCCCCCGCCACGCCAACGCCTTCCCCAACGACGAGCCGTCCTTCCTGCTAGAGTAACGGTGTCCAAGGCGCCTCACTCGTTCCAGTTCTGGACCGGCCTATCTCAATCAAAATGAAAAAAAATACGCTGAGTTTCAAGCCAAGGTGTGGATTCCAGTCACAGCGGATCATGAATGGACTGGACATCCTCCTTACCGACACGGGTCCTACGAAGGACTGCTTTGCAGATTTCACTCATTCGCTAAACGTTCCTGAGCCCTCGAAATGAGCCACAAGACCATTTCCACGAACGCGTCGAATTTCTTTGTGAGTGAGCCCTTGGTCCAGTCCTCTGGTGTTCAGCAGTTCACTTTTCTCCGTTCACGTTGTCGATGGCGCGTGGGTTGAAGTTCACATCTCAGTACAGTACTGTACACGACACTTCATTCTTGATGTGGTCGCTGTGATGCCACTGACGTCCCTCTGACATTTCCGCTTTGGAGCCAATCAGCGAGAAGACGTGCATCAAGTATCTTGATCACGCACCATCAAGCCGTCACGTCACCCCATATATTCCATGCTTTTCGAAGTCGAGTTGCCAGAGTTGCTCACGGAGCAGGTTGCCGATTCTGCGCGGTCCACAGCGGACCTCGCTCCACTGAAGTCTTGGATGGAGTCCAGCGTGGATGACAGTCTCCGCTGGAGTCAAGCAAAGCCTCCACCCACTGTGGCCAGCCCCGAGATATTTTGCCTAGGCATCACGCGAGCCTTCTATGTAGATCACAGTGGCATAGAGATGGAGATCGACATGTTGTCCACGATGTTGTGCGCACGCTGTTGTGTGTGCCCTCCATGGCCATGCACTGTGATACAGTACTGGCTCGGGTAACGACCAGCTCGTTGGAGCAGTCTTCCGCTACTCACCATTTGCCAACTTGCTCGCTTTGATCCAAGTCTCATCGTCCAAGTATGTTGACCAAGCTCGTTGTTCTCGCTGCGGCTGCCGCTGCTGTCACCGTCAACGCCGCTGAATGCGCTGGTGGAGAGCTGCTCAAGTTCGTCAGTCTCGTGAACGGCGCGGACGCCAAGCAGTGCAAGCTCGACTCTTCTTTCGCTTTCTGGAAGCCGACCGGTAAGCCCGGCGATGCCCAGCTCACCGTCATGTGCCAGTCGGCTTCGTGTGTCTCGCTCATCAAGGCTATCGGTGCTGCTGGTCCGGCGGACTGTGACCTCGCGTTCGACGGTATTAGCGTCAACTTGCTGTCGCTCACGACCACCTTCGCGACCGACTGCACGCGCCTTGTGGGCTCGTCGACGACGGCTCCGCCGGCGCCTACCACAGTCACGCCGGCCCCAACGACCGTCACCCCTGCCCCAACGACCGTCACCCCTGCGCCAACGACCGTCACGCCGGCCCCGACGACTGTCACCCCGGCGCCGACCACCGTCACCCCAGCGCCGACCACCGTCACGCCGGCCCCGACCACTCCTGCCCCGACGTCGAGCCGCCCAGCGTGCTAAGCTCGCTCGTTTTGGAGCGAAGGCCATCCTTTGAGCTCTTCATCGATGATCGTATGGAAATGAGAGTCGATTTTTGTTTTGTTCCGAGCTTTGTGTGGTGGATTCGAGACTGGCATGGGTCGTTTGGGAGCAGCACACGCCTTGTGCTGCTCCAAGGAACTGATAGCGAATTTGATTTGCACAATCACGCTCTCATCGTATCTGCATCATGTCCCAGCCCTCCTCCCTCCCCTGCACTGCGCTGCAACACGCTTCGATGGAAGGCGGTCTCGCTACTTGGCATCAACTCCTCTTGCGAGTTGATGTGTCTCTCTCCCTGGCTCACGGACCGTGACTCCCGCCAAGATATGTATCAAGCATTCCGATCACGCGGACAAAAGATTTCGCGCTGGTCTCACGTCACGTGGTTATGGCGTATAATTTGCTGTCCAGCATCGCGGGTGTCTGGAATCGCAGGGTGATCGTGCGATGTCAGATTGACGGCGCGCGTACTGTACTGTGGTCATGTCACACTGGTGATCAAGCCTTGGTGGCGTCACGTGAGCTTGTTTGGAATCATACTGGCCCCTGACACTGTTGGTGTCCGATGCTGCTCAGATTCACCAGCCTTGAGAAGGAAATCTTGTCCTTTCGCTCTAAGCCATTCACAAACGTGCTCGTTCAAGGCAACTTCTCCGTCTCGACGCGTCCACCATGTTGACCAATTTTGCCTTGCTTGCCGTGGTTTTCGCCTCCGTCTCCGGCTCCGTCAGCGCTGCTGAGTGCAGCGGCTCCGAGTTGCTCAAGTTCACCGGTCTCCTCGGGACATCCGACTTCACGCAGTGTAAGACGGACTCGGGCTTCGCGTTCTGGCAGCCAACTGGCCAACCTGACGATGCCCAGCTCACGCTCATGTGCAAATCGACGGCTTGTGTCTCGCTCGTGAAGTCGATCGCTGCGGACGGCCCGTCCGACTGCACACTCACGGTGGTCAACTCGGTCAACCTGTACACGCTCACGAACTCGTTTGCCAGTGACTGCGCGCGTCTTTCGGCGTCTTCGACCACTGCACCGGAGGTCACTCCTGCGCCAACGACTGTGGCCCCAGCCACGACTACTCCAGCCACGACGTCTCCAGTAACGACCACCCCGGCCACTACGACCCCAGTCACGACCACCCCGGCCACGACGACCCCGGCTACCACCACATCAGCAACCACGACCCCGGCCACGACCACTCCAGTGACATCGGCTCCAGAAACCACGAGCCCAGCCACGACGACCCCAACGACCGCCCCTGCAACCACTACCCCCGTCATCATGACGCCTTCCACGACTGCTCCGGTGACCACGGCTCCAGAGTCGACGACTCCAACGACGACTGCTCCAGTTCTCGCCACTCCTGCCCCAGCTACCGCTGCTCCAACCACCACGGCTCCGTCGACCCGTCCTTCGTGCCCATAAGCTGAGCAACGAACGTGATCGTCATTTCGATGCGTGAAGACCGTGAAGCCGCGTAAAAATCAAAAGAATTTGGTTTCTATTATGATGGGATTTCGTTTGGATATGCGATCAAATATGAGTTACTACGCGTCTTGCAGGAAGTCGTTGAGAAGCTGGGCAATAGCATCGCCAATCGGACACATTTGCCGTCTCGTCGGCTTGACGGTTGCCTGGATACCCAACAACACGGCGGCCTTCATGAATTTGTCGAGCTTGGGGCGGCGCATCGCAGCCAGCGGCACCATCTTCATCATCATATCCGACGTCGTCATGCTGAACGTCATAAACGACATCCACTCGTTGCACGCGCGGCAGTTGCCTCTGTTCTCTTCATTCAGCCATGAGCTGATCTCTTTCCGCAGTTCTTCAAACGCGGCAAACGAACGCAGCAGAACGACGTCGGGCTTCCGTGGGTGGCGCTGCTCGCGTCGCTTGGATCCTTCCTTGATATCCTTTTTCGTGAGCTGCGGGACTGTGTAGCGCTGCGCGACGGTCGGGATGCGGCTGTGAGACGAGTGGAAGTACACTTCCACGACAAACTGCGCGACGCCGTCGACCACGCGCACGTCGTTGATGTCGATGGTCTCAATGCGCTGCAGAAAGCGGAACGCGTCGGCCGACGGGCGGCAGCATTCCGGGTCGAACTGCAGCGGCCGCAGTAGCCGAATGCCTTCCATCATGCTTGTCGTGGTGTGCTGTTCATGCATTTGATTTTGTTTTGATTGATGTTGTGGGATTCTGGTCTGATTTGCGCAAATTGAAGAATGGACAACGAACGGCACTGATGTTTGGACATCCGGAGAAAGTGCGCAAGCAGCCGTCATCACTGAGAAAATACAGAGCAGTGAACATCAACATCAACTGCCACTATGATACCGATGGGACCGCCTAGTCGACTGAGCGGCCCAGTTCGCAGCCGTTATGACTGGATTTTTCGCCATTCTCTCGCAAGATGTGGAGAAGGTTTTCTTGGAATCAAAGCGTTCGAGTGGATGTGGCGTGCCGGTGCCAGTGCGAGTTGATATCTCTCCGTTCATGAGATGAGATGTGCGCAAAATCAACCTCGACGATGGTTGATTCATGAACTTCTGGAGGCTTTCCAAACGGCAACTCTCTTTTGGACGGTTTGATTACCAGCGGGTATAAATAAAGGGAGGATGGGTGGTCCAAAATTTGCTCATGTTGTTTTGATTTTTCAGATTGAAGATTCAGCACATCCGTTCGCCATGAAGCCATCTCCATCCACGCACTTCGAGGAGGATCTTTGCTGTTGTCCATCCCGATTTCTTCCTTACGGTATCTTGCGCACATGCGTCTTCGTACCCACGACGTGTCTGTTACTTCTGTGGCGCTGTAGTAAGGATACTAATAGTCGAACTGCATCGTGTCCTGCTTGATTCTATTCAGGAAATACAGTCTGCGGGTCCCGCAAGAAGCCTTCTACGACGCGAGGGATGAGGCTCCAGCCGTCGCAATGGACTGGTGCATCTCGGTCGTCGTCGCCTCTTGACGTCGTGAGTGAAAGCCGTATTGTGTGGTTGATGAAGTTGGCCAGGATACCCTTCCGTTGGGGCGCACGCGTCGTCAGCTTGGTGTACAGACCAGGCTGCACGGAGCTGCAGGCCAAGAAGTCGATGAAGGTGTCGCAGTACTCGCATACACCTGGATGCAGGTTCTCGAAGCACACCGACAGCGTGTTGCGCAGCGCTTCAAACTCGCTGAACCGCCGCTCCAGTTCGTACGCTGGTCTGGCGTTCAGATCCACGTCGATGAGCACTTCGTCCTGGAAATCGTCCTCTCCAGTGAGCATGTCGGCCACGCGTCCGTTGCCTACAAGTGGCTTGGCGTGGTGTCCACTGGCATTCGATCGCTGGGTCTTCTTGAACACTTCGATGATGTAGAAAGTCACGCCGTCTCGCTCGATAAACCGATTGATCTCGACTCGTTCGATCTCTCGAAGCGCGTGGCCTGGAGGCAACACTGCCATTCGCTCGGAGGCTCCAGGCCCACGGCGGTAGCAAGCGATGGCGCCGACATTCAACGGCGCTAGCGTGCTGCCTACGCTAGATGAGCTGCTCATATTGGAGGAGCTGGCGTCGTAGTGGTGGGGTCTTAGTCACGCTGTGCTTGGACTAGATAGATGCTCTCTCGCGAAAGGCAATTGCGATCTGAACAGAGCTGACCATATCCATCTGAACCACTGCGCAAATATAGCTTCTCGCAGACTTCAACGCCAAGAAATACACTGGGATCGTCCACAGAAAAGCATGCCAGACGGTGTGCGTGTCTGTGATGAAGATGAAGATGTGGATAATTTTTACGATTAGGACTTGTGGTATTACGGGGAACGGGATAAGTAAAGGATGCGAATAGCTTCTCGTGGCTAGGCCGTCATGGTGAAGTCGTCGTTCGGCATGTGCTTCCTGGCCTTGTGTTGAGTTGTGGCGTGCATGAACTCGTGTAGAAGCGTCGGCACCTGTTCCTTTACGCAGCACGACGCAGCTCCATCGTAATGGCGGCTTTCCATGACGGTGAGGCGGATGACTTGGTTGATGAACTGCTCCAGAATCACCTTGCGCTCGGCTTCTCGCTTCGTCAGCTTGACGAACAGCCCTGGTTGCATAGACCGGCAGGACAGAAACGTCGTGAACGCGTCGCAGCACGAGCACTCGCCCGTGCGCTTGGACCCCTTAAAGCAGCACTTGATGAGCTTGCGTAGCTCTTCGAAATCGGAGAAGCGCTTGACAACGCGGTATGCCGGCTTGCGCTTGACGGCGACTGCGCTGGACGACTCGACGGTCACCGACGACTCGGCGGTGGACGCGAAGTCGCTCAGACGGCGCATCTGGCTCATGGGTCCCGATCCGTTGGCGCGTCGCACCGAGCTCTTTTCGTACACGTTCAACACGTAGTATTTGACGCCGTCGATCTTCTGGAAATCGAGAAGCTGCACGTGGGAGATCTTATGCAGCATCTGAATGTTGGCGAGTGACGCCGTCGTTGGCGCCTTCATGGTCGGTGGGCAGGAGACGCGCGGCATGTAGTCCACAGGAGTCGCGGACGAGCGCGGTGCACTCCACAGAGAGGAAGAGCACGGACGTGGCATGATGGTTGTTCGTTTGGGTGGGTCTCGTGGGGGAAATGGTCGAGTGATGATGGTACTCTGGCGTGATTGATGGAGTGCTGGATGATGGTTTGGTACGGTTTTGATTGTGACACATGGTGGTTACCCAGAGAACCGAACGTGCGTAACCGCTGGGAATGCACGCCGCGATACAGTAGATTTCACAGCGAGTTCTGGGCGATCGCCACAGAAGAAAGAAAAGCCTGGATAGAGAAATGCGCCGTCGCTTTTGTGCAGTTAGACTTGAACCAGTCTACCACAGCACAGATGGTGCTTTTCTGTTTTGAGTTTGATTCAGAACCGATCTCCAATGTTGAAGAGCGTAACCAGGTCGTATGACCCAGCAGCAATTGCACACAGCATCGGAATTGTTGCTGATGATGGCGCCAGCGCAGCTGGCTACACTCGCTGAAAGCAGAAACGCCACAGCGACAGAAGCCACCAATTCGCGCGCTTTGGCCAGCGAGGCAAACGTAACCTTCGCGTACCCATGTACAGTGGAGTGGAGTCACCCAGGACTCCTTCAACTTGTGGCAACCAGGGCGACCACACACCCGAGATCGTTCTGCTGGCATGGCATGATTGAGGATCGGGTCAGATGACCTTCACTCTGTGTGGCTCCTAAAGTTTGGTGGCACGTTTAGGCTGACTGGGTGTTGGACTCGTCAGCAGAAAGCGATAGACGCGTGTGGTGGTCGGTGGTTGGTGGCTGTGTTTGTCGATCGGCATCCAACGGCAACTGCAAACACTGAAGATGCCGTAAAGCGCGGGCCAATGGGACACGTTTGCCTTCGGTGGCGTAAACGCAAGCGCTTGATTGCCATGTTGCCGTTGCAAAAAGCAACGCGCCGAGTCCGACGCGACCACTTGAACTCCGCGGTGATGATGCTCACGCGAGAACAGTTTGGCGAACGCGCATCCTTTTGTCGCACAAAGGTCGGACGGACACCGTTTTTTTTTGGTACGAGCTCACTTCAATAGCCGACGCAATTTAGTACAACGAGGAGTATTTTGTTTTCTTTCTCTCCTTGATGATGAAAAGAGCACGGTCTAAAGGCGATCGATCACATACTGCCGCTTAAGGAAGCGCTCCACCCGCACGGGGATATTGTCAAAGCCCTGACATGATCGATTCCGCGGTCGATGGACGAGGCTCTCCACGCACAGTGTGATGAGGTCGTTGAGAAAACCTTCGACACGCTTTCTCTGGTGTGATAGTGAAGGCCACATGAGCGTGAGTAGCTTGGTGTGCGAGTACGTCGAGTTGGTGAACTTGTCGAAGGCAGCGCAGTAGGAGCAGGCGTTCCGCTTGGAGCACTGTGCGTACACCCATGTGTGATATCGTAGCGCTTGAAGTTCTTGTGTCGTCTTTTCCATTGTGTAGTCGGCCGTGATTGATTCACGCTCTTCGCAATCGTAGCTGGTGATCGACCCGGCACGAGAGAGACGATTCGTGGGGATACGGCTCTGGTTACGCTTGAGATACACGCTCATGACGAAGACGTACGATCCGTGGACCTTCTTGACGCGGTCCAGGGCGATGTAGTCGATCCTCTCAAGCGCAAGGAACGCCTCTGCCACTTTGGCATGGCGTCGTGGCCACAGACACAGTGGGTGGAGCTTGGGAATCAATTCCACGCCTCCACGAGTCCCGCTCGCGACGAGTTCCTTGTCAGTCTTGGATGGATGCGACGCCCCTGGATGGATTGAAGCGGCGCTTGTGTCTCTCATTATTGCCAGCGCCTTATGTTCACCGTGTCGTGATCGATTCTGAAGCTGGAATGGTGTAGTCGCTGCCCCGCCCCACTGCTGATGAGTCCGCGTCTCAAGGTGCGACGTGGATGAGTGCGACAATCAAAGGAAGTGAACGCCGCGAAGAAGCCACTACCAATCCACCCACGTATGGACGGGTGCGGCGTGAAGAAGGTCTGTCAAGAACGTCTGCGCGCTTCCTTCCAGGGCGTCAACAGAGGCAGCCCGCGTATGTTGACGAGCTTTTGTCCGTCGCGAAGGTCCGTCAGCTTCTCATCTTCAACTCAACCAACGAAAACCATGGAACCCACAAGTTCTGATCTTCGGTTGGCTCAAAATCCAGCGAAATCCTGAACCCTTTTTCTGGCTCCGCATCATGACTTCGTTTCTAAATACTAATCTCAGCCATCTCGAAACTAGCTTAGCCTTCATCCTCGTTATCTCAGTATGTTGGCGATCTTCAACAATCCTCGTGGCCTTTGGGGGAAGCAAACGCTTGAACGGACACCACCATGAGAGAAGGCAACATGGCGTCGTCCACGACGGCCGCCGCTGCCGACGCCATGCGCGTGTGGCAGAGCAAGAGTGAGTGGGAGGTGCTGGTAGAGAACATCGCGCAGTCCCACGCGCGGCTCGCGTCCGGCATCCAGCTCGCCATCGAGAAGCAGTGGGGCAACAACTTCACCGGTAACTTCAATTTCGTTGGAGATGTTTCTTCGGATTGTGGCATAATACTTTGTCGTTAGCGAGTCTACAGGCGTATGCCGTGGCCAAGGACAACGAGATCCGCGGCGTATGCAGCGCCAACTACCAAGAGTTCGTCGACTCGATCGAGGACATCGTGCGCATGAAGGCCGACGTCGCCAAGCTCCAGGTAACTTTTCTGCATTATGTTTTCTGACACTCCTCGTTATTTACACGGTATTGCATGCAGCGTGATATCGAGCGCTTCCAGCACGAGCTCGCGAGCGCGACGGTCGGTGTTCTGTCCGGATACGACGCGCTGGACGCGTGCTACCGCGTGCAGCACCATATCGACGACTCGATCGAGAAGCTCCAGCAGTGCCAACGCATTGTACGTAACCTACACAACCCCATTGTGCTACGTGGTGTTTGATGGCTCATGGGGTACGGTTGGGTTATACAGGTGGGCCTCGCGACGACGATCGATGGGTACATCCAGCAGGGAAAGCTCTTCCACGCGCTCAAAGTTCTCGAGGAACTACGCGCCGAAATCGCGGGGTTCCGTGTAGGGTTACTCTTTCTCTTTGTCTACTCTTATGATGTACTATTGGTACTGATGGCTATGCTTTTGTGATTGCAGGGCCAATTGTTTCCTCAGCGCATGAATGACTGGATGCACACGGCCATGGAAACGATCAAAGAAGAGGCTAAGCGTGGTGTGTCGTCCTGGCTGGAAGACATCCGAGCGGCGGCAATGGTACGAGACTCATGTACTGTCCTTGACCTGAGAGGTACAGATTAAGCTGACGGATTGTTGTATAGCCAATTGGTGAATTTGCAGTCAAACGCTTCGAGAACCAAGTGGATGAGCAGTACTACGAGCAGGATATGCTCGAGAAGTGCGGGCTCCCCACGAGTGCATCGACGCCTCGTGCTGGAGGCTCTGGTGCGTCACAGCAGACAGCATCGGGCTTTGGGGGGCCAAGCACTCCACGCGCATCGACAGCTCCTGGAACTCCACGCGCGTCGAATGCTGCGTTCATGACCAACAACACGACAGCAAACACCAAGGCTGGCGCATCTTCCTCTCAGCAAAACTCGAGCGGGGACGAGATCGTCAAGCTGCCATCCCTGAAGGTTCTCAACTCGGACGCTGATCTTCTTCGCGAGAAGACGAGCATCCACAACGGCTACATGAAGAAAACACTCGACTCGCTGTCGCCCATGCTGCGTATTCTTCACGTGTTTCGAGTTATGAACCAAGTGCCCGAGCTCGCTGCTTTCTACAACGCGAACCGATTGGTACGTTGGCTCGTGCTGCGTGGTCTGTCATTATCTGCTTCTATTGACAAATTGTAATCGACAGCCTCAGCTACAGTTGCCGTCGTTCATCACAGGAGACGTGGCCATGATCACGCCGGAACGATTTGTCGGACAGCACGAAGAGCTCTTCAAGAAGCTCACTGGTGCATTCTGTCTCGAGCATTTGCTGTGGAAATACTCAACTGAGGCGCTGCTGTCCAAGAAAGAGATCAACGGCATCTTCCATCTCGTGATGCAGTCGCTGTGCGGTATCATCACGGCGTCGATCATCCGCATCGAAGTGCCTGATACGATCCTCCACATCAAGCAGAGCGCGATCATGTGCGCCCGTGCGTTGAGCGACGAGATCCACGAGTACAACACGGCGCTGTTGTTCGACACCTTTCGTCGGCTCGGCGCGCACTTTCGCCATTCGCTGCTGGCAGAGACGATGAAGTGAGTCAGCTTAGGCTGGATCAGTTACCATAGACGAGAGAGAGTTCTAATGAGCGTCTGCTGTGTATTTTACAGGCAGCTCAAAAACTTCATGACGACCGACACATTCCAGCACACAAGAGTCGCACGCAAGGATCTCCCTCAGGTATCGCGCCTAGCGCGCCATTGGCTTGACGAACACTAGGAGACTAATCATTTGTACTGGCAGGTTATGGCGGCGTGTGGGCTTGAAGGACAGGAAGACAAGCTCTTGAAGGGGGTGGACTTGTCGGGCGACTTCGTCTCGCTTCCATTCACAGCGGTGAGGGCGCTTGTTGGCTCTGAAGGCCGTGCGTGGGGATTCCTAACGAACTTTATTGCGTGGAACTTCATCAGGTCGTCCACCAAAGCTGCAAGGCAGTCGAGACTCTCGTCTCGAGAATGTTCGAGTACGAAAAATACCTGAACATCAACGACTGGGGCGACGCTGTGCGAGATGACACAATCGAAGCACTCGGTTCGCTGAACGATGTGCTGAACCAAGTCATCGACGAACGCTCCGACTTGCAAGTGTCAATGGTAAGTCAACGATTGGTTATCCGAAATGGCTTCCGTCTCGCTGTAATTGATAGATTTGAATTTGCAGGCGGTGGCTATGGGCTCGAATGCGTCCTACTTGGCGAACGCTTGCGACCGTTTTGACGCTGTCGTCAAGTCCCAAACCGAGATCTGGGAGGCCCGCACCTACGGCTACAGCGTCAACACGCTGACGCGTGCGAGTGCACTGGCAAAACCAAACTCGAGTCGACGTCTTGTCAGCAAAGCAGGCGCCAAGAAGAAGTACGCGCCCCACTTCCGACCTCGTAGCGACTGATCGAAACTGAATGCATCTTGCTATGCCCACAGATTTGAGACGACCATGACGCGCGCTCAAGACATGGTTTGTGAGCTCATGGTAAGGCATCCACTGTTCATGTCCTCGTTCAGAGCCATTAAACCTTACTTGGTGGGTTTGTTTGCTCTCCAGCTCAAGAAAATCGATGAGCTGTTGTCGAGTTTCTACTTCATCAACTGGACACCGACTGAGATCTCACTTCAGCCCGATCCTTCGATGTGGGATCTCATCAACTACCTCAAGGTGACGTTCGCTCAGCTCACGCAGCTACCGCAGACCGTCCGCGAAGCGATCCACTTTGCGTCCTGCATCCACATTTGCAAATCGATCGAGCAGATTCTGTGCGGCACGCAAGTCAAGAAGCTCACGATGGCTGGTATGTCCAACTTCAAGCGCAACTTGGATGCGCTGCTCGATTTCATCGGCACAATCCCGATCCAGCAGCTGAAGGAGTGCTTCTCGGCTCTCACGCAGCTCGTCGAGTTGTTTTTGTCCGGTGAAGTTGACAAGTTCCTGGATCCTCACCAACGGTATGTATGTTCTGTCTCATGAGCAGATACTGTGGTTGAGAGGCTAATGTCGAGGTCATTTCGATATTGTAGGGAGGCAGGAAAGTACTCGCACCTGTCCGTGGAGACAGTGACGACGATCAGCGAGAAGCTCAAGGAGGTCAAGACCTCGAGGCTGTGGGGCCACTCCAGCTCCTCGACGTCGTCCAGTGCTCCGAAGAAGTCCGGCGGTGGCATCATGGGCTCAGTCGTGAAGACGTTCCGAAAGTAAGGGGAGTTGGCACAGCGCGTTTGTATCGATTGGGGATGTCGATTCCGTGTATGAATTGATGTGCATATACTGATACGACCTTGGTTGCGGCTATGATACCTCGGTATCGGATGATTGTGCTGCTTGGACTCACGGCTCACTTCCTGACAGGGCCCGCGCTGCTCTACCGTGCTGCAGTCGACAGTAGTACCGTACCACAAA
>JAADXB010000548.1:0-12226 GCA_023337495.1 Pythium diclinum
ACCTCTGCAAAGACTTGCTTGAGAAGAGATTCCTCTCGCTGCTTCCGCAGGACTTCGGCCTTCGACTCACGTTTGCTCAGGTCAACTTGTCGGCACTGTGAAGCGAACTTCAGAGTCGAGAGCGTCTCAGTGAGGTTTGCTGGCTGATCGTCGATGGCCGCGATTAAGACCAGGCGGCCGTTGCCTTTCATGAGCCGCGACTGGAGTAGCTTCGTCAACTGAGAGTCGCGAAATCGAATGTGGGGAGCTGAAGATCGTGGTGATATTGCCCCCATTCTCGTCGCCGCCTTGCTACGCGGGCTGCTATGGTGTTTCGATCGAGAATTTCCCAGCCGATGACGACCGTCTTGAGCTGACAGAGCGGCAATCACGCTGCCCAGCGCACTCAAGGATCGGTTAATGAACTTGGCTTCACGGATTCGCAGTTCCTGCCGCTTCCTCGTTGCGTGGAGAAAATGGAGTGCGCCTTCGACTCGCTCCGAGCCAGCGAGATCCACGAACGACACTGTCGCACACGGAGAAGACGGTGGGTGGCCACGACTCTCTTCGGTTTCGTCGCTATCGAGTCGCTGCTGTCTGATGTTGACGGTGAGCAGCGTATGACTTCGCGATGACGACTTATTCCTCGCAGTAGCTGCCAGGACTCGGTTGTGAGCTGCTCGCTCCAGCAGCTCTCGCGCCTCATCGACGTGCTCGATAGTGAATTCACTGAGACCGGGCACGTAAAACACATTCGTTGTCGAGTCCAGTCGCACCTGCAAACCTCCACCCTGCCCCTGCGACGGCAAACTCGACCTGCGTTCAGCACGAGACGGCGCTGTAGGCTGACTCGTCCGTCGACCTCCAGGGGCGAGAAGATCTTGGATGTTTTCCAGGTAGATTTGTAGGAATGAAATCGACGCCACGAGCCTCATGCCGCGCTTTTGGCTGTCGATGCTGTGATTAAACTCCGCAATCCGTGACAGGATGTGGACGATGGCGCGTGGGATGATGCCGTGGTCCTTGCTCTCCGTCGTGGGGTCAGCGTGTTGCAGCATCCCCATCGTGTAGGTCTTGCCCGTGCCTGTCTGTCCGTAAGCCACGAGAGTAGCATGTGCGCCTGGTGATTCAACGGTATGCTCGTCACCCTCAGCAGACCGCAACACATCCTCAATGGCGTCATGGGCACACGCACGGTATACTTCTCGTTGCTCCTTTCCAGGTGGAAACACGAAGTCAAACTCAAACCGCCGGCGAGGGCCGTGGCCTCCAAGAGCGAGAACGTGTGATGGTACAGATACGCCAGCTAGTGTCTTCGAGTCACGCTCAGTAGGGATGTCGTACTCGACGATGCCATCCGCTGGAACGGTAGACGCGTCGAGATCGTCTTCACTGTCGTCATCGCCAAATTCCTCATCGCTTTCCCGTCTCCGACCCGTTCGACTAGACTTGCGAGGCCGACACCGCACCGCCACTTGTATCAATCGATGTTCGATGGAGCTGCTGACGGCAGACTGTTCACGTTCACCCAACTGCGCCTCCAGCTTGTTGTCGATCTGCTTGCCGAGGGCGGCTTGCTCTGCTCTGGCTTGGTGTTCTTCCCTCTGACGTCTCACGAGCTCATTGAGCTGCGTGATGCTGCGGCGCTTCGTGCGTGGGGTGGTGAGATGGTGACGCACCGTTGTATCAGCAGCTCCATCATCGCTGTCAACGGAAGCGGACTCGTCAGATTGGGTGGATGGTCGACGATGTGGGTGTTGGCGACGGCGAGAGTGGAGCTTCGGAGCCATCTCATTTGCCAAACAGGCACCTTTAGCACTGCCCAAGCAATCATGAAGCGACGCGTCTCTTCGAATGGATCGTGATGGCTAACTACGTCAGGACGATGGGAGCCCAGCGACAGGATCCGATACAAGAGTTCAAACTCGTTTGAATCAAATCTTTGTTAAGTTCTCATTACATGCCCCCCTGACACTCGCCCGCGAGTTCTTGCGTCGAGTAAGCCTGTTAGTCGTCCCTCGCAGCTCGCACTGCTCTACGCAGACGTGAAGTCACCCCAATCATCATCATCCACAGTACTCGCCGTCATCGTCTGCGCTGCCTTGTTCGACGGAGACGCCAGCGCCAGCGGGTCTGCCGGTGGTGGAGGGATGAGCGGGATCTTGGGTGGCGACACAACACCGCTCTGCTGTCCTTCGGAGCTCGTGCGGCGGCGCCGTTCTGGGTTGTCCGTCGCGCTGTTGAGCTTCAAATTTATCCGGATGGTCGCTCCTTTCGGGATGCTCAGATCCTGCGTGCGAGGCGACGGCGCGCCGTCTTCAGCCGCGGCGCTATCTTCCGTCGCGGTCTGTGCGGCCATGGCTGCGACCTCCATTTGACGGTGGATGTACTTGACGTAGTCTTGAAGCGCGGCCTTGAAATTGAACGCGCTAGCACGCTCCGGAAAGCCAATCCCGAGATACGCGCGTCGCTTCGTGGCTTCGTCCTCGACGCGGACCATGAAGTAGCGCGACGAGTCCGCGCAATCCTGGACGTACAGCTCCAGCGTGAGCTCCTTCGTGATCTCCACGGGACACTGCGCAAACAGCGTGCGCTGAGCACCATCCGCAGCCGCCGCGTCTTGGCCTTCTTTCGGGGGCTCGTACATGCGGATCCAGCACGCGTCGCCCTTCTGCAGCACCTGGATGGAGCCCGTGAGGAACGGATGCTCCGGGTCCCAGGCGTCGGCTCGCGGCGCGAGCGTGCTCACGTGCGTGGCTGGCACGTGGTAGAACCACACGCGCGGCTCCTGGAACAGCGTCTGCTCCAGCTCGATCTGCGTCGCGTCTCCTGCGTCGGCCATTCTGTATTCGTTCTCCCGACCGCGACGACGAAGGTGTCGCTTTGCCGTTTGGCTTTTGCTTTTGCAGGAGGAACTGTTGGGCGAAAAGATCAACATGACTCGAATAGAGCGCGTTCTATCAGATTCTATATACATTTTGAGCGAAAATACGTACGACAAGCGCTATCAGAACCCCGGGGGTGCAAATCCAAAGCTCGACCCATTTTACTCCATGAACAGCTCCCGCCGGATCTCGGGCGTGATCTGGTGGTGGAAGTGCTGCTTGAGCAGCGCCTTCATGGCTTCCTTGTCGGCGCGCGAGATGTCGTTCTTGTAGCGCTGTGCGAACGTCAGCAGCGCCTGGTGCCACAGCACTGGCAGCGTGCGCGTGTCGGCCGTGAAGCGCACGAAGTGCTTGCTCAGCTCGGCGATCACGCGCGTTGGCAGACTGTACTTCTTGTTGAGCAGCACGCGGATGAAGATGCTGTTACCGCCCGAGTACGGCATGGTCGCGAGCTTCATGATCGTCGCGGCGGAGTGGATGGCCGGCACCGACACCTTGGTGAGCACACTGCCGATGATCGCCGCCTCTCGCAGCGTGCAGTTCTGGCTCTCACACAGTGGAATGATGATGCCCTTGAAGAACGCCTGCGGCTTGTACAGCGCCTTCTTGAGCGCCATGTACAAGTGGAAGTTCAGGCGCTTGTTCTCACGAATGTCCTGACGCACGTGCTCCAGCAGGAAGATGTTGAAGAAGCGCTGAGCCATCTTCGGGTTCAGGTTGGACGCGAAGAGACGCGTGGCCGCGAACATGGCGTGCGGCGACCACTTGTCCGGGTTAGTGAGCCACAGGATCTCCTCCCAGTTGGTCAGGCTCGGCACGACCTTGAACGCCTTGGGCAGCTTGCCCGATGTGTATCGCTGGAGCAGCTTGCCCACACCCGTGTAGACCTCCACGATCTTTGGGTCGAACTGCTGACGCAGCGCGGCGTCGTCCTCTTCATCCTCCATGTCGCCACGCTCGCGCGCCTCCTTCTCGTAAATCTTGCCCATAATGATATCCGCCAGGTTGCGACGCTCCTCACCGCCCATCATGAAGCTTGCGAGCACCTCCTCGTCCTCCTCATCGATCTCGATCTCCTCGACGTACTCGCCGTTGATGCGCACGAGGTCCTCGCCTTCGTAGTTCTCATCGTCATCCATGTCCTCGTCTTCAGACTCCTCGTCGCTGCTCTCAGCCTGAGCGCGCGCATACTTGGCCGACGCGCTACTCGCCGACGGGCCCGCAGGCGCCGCCTTCTTGCTCTGTCGCTCGATGAGCTCCTGCTCCTCGGCCTGCTGCTGACGCGCGAGCGCGAGCGTCTTGCGCGTGAGGTTCTCCGGCACGACGTCGGCGCCCTCGTCGTCCTCGTCGCTCATGTCGACGTCGCCGTTCTTGGCCTTCTTGTCATACCACGGCTTGTTGTCGAAGGCCAGCTGCTTCTCCAGCGGCGACGCGCGCTTCGGCTTTCCCTTGGTGGCCTTTGGCATGGTGTTCTGTTGGATGTAGCTGTACAGAGAGAGCTCTCGCGATGCGGCAAGCGTCACTAGCGGCGATTGGCTTTGACTGGGTGACGCTCGTCTTGGCTACCAACCAGTCTGGCTGGTGGTGACGACGGAGTGATGGTCGCTACTCTTGAACGGCACTCAAACGTTTTAGTGTGGACCCCACCACACCAGGAGGTCTTAGGACGGATATTTGTAAATACGACTATCTGGTAAAAACAAACTTACGGTGGGGAATCGGCACGGATTGTGCTGGAGTGAGGTTGAAGTGGCGCCACCGAATGGAGCTGTTCGATGGAAAACTACGCGCTGGGCGACTGGCTTCTGCGGCGACATAGCACATACGCGTCACTACTGCAGACTACTAAGATCTATCGCGTTCGCCAGTTCCTCTTTCTTGTAGAGTGGTGACTGTGTACGATGAGCGACGACGATGCGATCTCAGTCGACGCGTCGGTGGACGACGGCGGCGACTACCGCGTGAGTGGCGACTTGTTTGAATGGAGCAATGGATGGTGGTGCTTATTTTGCTCTCTCTTGGTCGCAATAGATGAGCGAGCTCGCTGTGAAGAGCGTGCAGGAGCTGCTGAACATGGATGCAGAGGACGAGAGTCTGCGGCGGTATAAAGAGACGCTGCTCGGCTCAGCGGCGCACGGAGATTTGGGCGGTGCGTTATATTGCGTTGCGTCGAGCGAGAAGGAATGAGTGAACACTAACAAACGCTGCGCTGTATAGATCCGAATGACCGACGACGAGTCGTTGTGGAGGAGTTCAACGTCGTGTTCGAAGACGAAAGCCGCAAGCAGATCACCTACCGCCTCGACACGCCGGCTGGGATCAACCACATGCGCACGACGCCTTTCGTGATGGAGGAAGCCGCTCGCTACAAGTTTGCGATCAAATTCCGTGTCAACCACGCGATTGTGAGTGGCCTGCGCTTCCGGAACAAAGTGAAGAAGACCGTGCTCTCGAGCACGGACGAGATCGTCTTGGGCTCGTACGCGCCGCGCTCACAGCCGTACGAGTTCCTGTACCCACGTCGCGACTGGGTCGACGCACCTTCAGGCATGTTCTACCGCGGCAAATACATGGCCCAGTTCAGATTCATCGACGACGACAACGAGGAACACCTCAAGGTCTTCTACACGTTTGGTGAGTACTCCTGTGGGTGGACTAACGAACTGCAAAGGAAGCAACTGACGTTTGACACGTGCGCGTGTCGTGTGCTACAGAGATAAAGAAGGCGTGACAGCTTCAATCCTGTAGCTCTAGCATTACACGTGCATACAATATCACAAAGCCTACCGCTTTAGAACGCAATGCTCTGGTCTAGTATCAATTGACAAGTCATTAGTTTAGCTTAGCCTTCACTCACGGTTAGTGGGCTTGGCCGCGTCCCTTCAGGATCCGTCCGCCAGGTTCTCGTCACAAATCGGCCAGCGGATGCATGGAGCTGCTCACGGACGCGCAGCGCGCGCTGTTCGAGGCAGGCGGCTGCCTCGCTGACTACGATGTGCTGAAGCCCATCGGCAAGGGCAAGTTCTCGGTGGTATTCAAGGCCCAGCGGCGACGCGATGGCGTGTCAGTCGCGCTGAAGAAGATCGCCATCTTCGACCTCATGGATGGCCGCGCTCGGGAGAAGACGCTCAAGGAAGTTCGACTGGTGCAGTCAGTCGAGCATGAGAACATTGTCCAGTATCTGGACGCGTTTCTGGATGGCAAGGAGCTGTACATTGCGTTTGAATGGGCGGATGCCGGAGACCTCAAGAGGCAGATCCGCAAGGCTAACGAGCGCCAAATGCGTCTGGACGAGCGCACGATCTGGAGGTACTTTGGGCAGATCTGCTCTGCGATTCTGCATTTGCATCGCGCGAGAATCATGCATCGCGATCTCAAGCCAGCCAACATTCTGCTGACGACCCAGGGTACAGTCAAGGTTGGGGACCTGGGTCTAGGCCGCCACTTGAGTGAAAACACGTTGGAGGCGCACTCCAAGGTAGGGACGCCGCTGTATATGTCGCCAGAGGTACTCAAGGGCGAAGGCTACGACTGGAAGAGCGACGTGTGGTCACTTGGGTGCATTCTGTACGAACTGGCAATGCTGCGGTCGCCCTTCAAGGCGGAAGGACTCAATCTCTACGGTCTTTTCCAGAAGATCAACAAGGGCGACTACGAAGCTATCCCTGAGTCGTACAGTGACCACTTGAGAGCGCTGGTCACTCGAATGATTTCGCTTGACGCGACGCGCAGACCGACGATGGAGCAGGTGTGGGCTGCATGCCAGACGCGACCAAGCACAGCGACACTGACCACGGACAAGCAGCCGCAGCCACAGCAACAACACCAGCGACCAGATCCGACACGTCAGACCCCTCCATCACGAAGGCAGAACGATCCGTCTCATGACCACAAAACACCAGCGCCGACACCGAACTCTTCCAGGCCATCGTCACAGCAGAGCGACGGGGTGAGCCACTCGCGGCCTGCTTCATCTGAGAGCACTACCCAACCTCAGCACCACAAGCAGCAGCAACAACAACAAACTACTCCAGTCAGTGATGAAGAACTCATACAGCGGCAGGAGGATGCAGCAATGGAGCTCTTGTATGAGCGGTTGAAGCTACTTGCGTGCATGGACGACCGTAAGGAGATCCAGACGCGCCTGACTCGCCATCATTTCACCAGCGAATCCCGATCTGTGGCGCCATGGACTCGCTCATCACACGAGCGGTTCAAGGAAATGCTCCGAATCGCCAAGTGGCTGCTCCAGCTCATATCAGAAGGATCTCAAATGTTGTACGTGGACGATGACGATGACAGCCAAGCACCTGTCGTACATGTACAGAAGCTTCTGCTTGTGGCGGAACAAGCAGGCGTGTACAGTGAAGAAGTGGCAAGGATCAGCGCAGCATCACTCACCAAGGGATACGGACTTGACGTATGCGTCCTACTCAACGCGCTCAGTGAAAAGGCCTTAGAGGTGACGAGCGCAAAGCGGCTGCGACCGTCTTACCCGAGGGAAGCGGTCGATACGATGGAAGCTGACGATCATTGGGAAGTGTCGGCAGACGACCAAGAACATGGATCGAGCAGCTGCAGTGATGAAGCCACGACGTCCACACCACTAGAAAATGAGTACGACGGTATTGACGCTCGGTGGTTGGTGGTGAGAGAGCCCGAGCGCCGGCCTGGCACTCGACGTGAGGACGAAGCATCGTCAATGATCCACACGCGAGTCGATGCGACTGCATGGCTGAAGGAAGTGGAGCGAGTGCAGAGGAAGCTGCACGAGCGGTGGCGAGAGTGCGAGAACAATGCAAGGCACGGCAACGACCAGTGGCTCATACGATTAGACAGACTGAGGCAGGAGATCAAAACCATGCACCAGGCGAGTCGGCCTACAAGCGACTCGCTGCGGCAAATGGCGGAGACGCGCAAGGGAAGCTGCGAGCAGATCCAGACGCTCGAAACAAGGCTGCAGTCCCAGTACGAGGGTTTGGGCAAGCAGTACGGAGACGCAACAGTGCAACTGCAGAAGTCTCTGCAGTCGATCCAGGGACTCCAGCTAGCGGTGGGCGATCGCGCAAACGCACTAGGAGCCATTCATGCAAGCGCGCAAAGTAGGATACAGCAGCTGGAGGAGTTGAACGCGCGTGTGACAGACAGCTCGCCACTGCTCAATGTCAAGACGCAGCTCAAGCGACTACAGGAGGAGAACGCAACGCTGCGGATACAAGCGGAAGTCGCGCGCGCCCAAGTTTGGAGAGCCAGCGGCAATGTCACCAGCAACAGCAACAGCGCGAGCAGTGGACGACGGCATGAGCGTCGATAGCACAGAGCTGCTGAAGAGAAAGGCCTTGAAGATTGGTCTCTGTGTCCATGGGTCAATGGACGATTTTTTAGTCAAGAAGCGAATGTAGCCATCTGGTCTAACCGAAACTCAACCAGATGCGGAGGCCAGCGGCGTTGAAGAACCGCCGTTTGACTGGATGGAGCCGCTGATGCCAAGGGCTCCACGCAACGCAACTGGCCCCATTTCTTTTTTCTGGACATGGCTGGACTAAAAAATCCATGCAAAATGAGATCGCGCTGCGCGTCTGTGTGACCGCGGATCCCGCTGATGAGCAGTTTGGTCAAAATCGGAAAATCGGAAAATCGGAAAATGGACCCCCTCACGAGTCACGCCACCAGCTCCGTGCGTCCGTCCGTCTGTCAGTCAGCACGTCAGTCAGTCAGTTGGTGCTGCCTAGTGTATCTTCCATCGAAGCCAAGCAAGTTGCACCGGCACTTTGTGACGCCAGGATACAGCCACTGGAGACAACACTGGCCAGTAATGGGATGGACGCGACTCTTCTACGGGATGTCATATTGGTACAGTTTACACGTCGCCAGCTCTGCTCGTTGTTTTCGCTTTCGTAAGACTCGACCTGGCCTTGGGGTGGGTCTCAGTTCCTCGACAGCGAAATGCTCTCGAAGGATGAGTGTCGTTGCCGCTGAGTGATGTCGTTGCCCTGGGAATCCAGCAAATTCACGTCGTCATAGAGAGAGTCCTCGCCTTCGTCTGGGTTCATGCCGAACTCCATCCACTGCATCACCACGACGTAGCCGATCACGTTCAGTACACTCAGTCCGCCCAGCGTGTAGTACATGTACTCGAAGTTGCCGAGGTTGAGGTTGTCGACGTGGATGAAGTTCTGGAAGAGCAGAGTAAACGTCGAGGTCAGGTTGCTCCCCATGGCGACCATGAACAGGTTGATGGCTTGACACGTGCTCTTGAGGTAGATTGGGACTTCCGTGTAGAACAGCTCGTAGGCCGTGACGTTGATGAGGCACTCGGCCACGGCGATCATGATGTACATTGGGACTGCGTAGCCCCAGTGCATGTTGTTCATGGGCTGCTGTGATCCTCGGTCGACGATTGGCTGACCATCGGGACCAGTGATCGCTCCCGAATTCCGACGCAACACTTCGAAGATGCCGGCCCAGAACATCGTGAGCGTCGACACTATCAGACCTGCGAGCACCTTGCCGAACGCGCTGGGCGGACGACCCACAGTGCGCTCGTAGAACGGGTAGACGAAGTTGTCGAGCAGCGGAATCAGCACGATGATCGTCAGCGGGTCGAAGATACCCAGACTGGCGCCAGGGACTTGTTCAGGTGCTGCGTCTCCGACCCAGTTGCCGACGCGCAGGTCACACTGCTGGGCGATGGACTGGAAATTAGCATCGAGCTGGTCGTACGCGCACTCCCACATGATCATAAACGACGCGAACGGAAGAATCCGGATCACCATCTTGATCTCGTCCACGGTCTCGTCATTGTAGCGGCCGCCGTTGGACGCCTTCGACTTGTCCATGTAAGCTGTGCTCATGCCGTACCGGATCCACGAGTACATTCCGATAATGCACAGCACCACCACGAGGTACGACAGGAACTGGCCAACATTGAGGACGTCGGACAGGAACGCAGCCAGCAGGTTCAGCGGAAACGCCGCCGCGAACGAGAGCAGGCCGTAGTAGAGCATACGCGCCTCGTAGCTGTACGCACAGTTGCCCTTGATGATCGTCCACAGCTTGGTGAGTGCGCTGTCCGTCGGCGGGAAATGCACGAACCGAGGCGTGCCGATGAAGAAGAGCGCGTAGGCGAACACCATGATGCCGCCGCAGATGAGAAAGTTGGCGAAATAGCCGTAGGTTGCTGGGATGCTGCCGAAGCCGTTCACACACAGCCAGCTGAGGTAGCTGTACGAGAAGATGGCGCCGAGGTTGATCACGATGTAGAAGTAGCTGAAGAACTTCTCCTTCTGGGTCACTTCGTTTGGGTCGTTCGGGTCGAACTGGTCGGCGCCGAATGTAATCACGTTTGCTTTGATGGCGCCCGTGCCGATCGCGACGAAGCCGAAGAGTCCGATGTGGCACACCACGTTGGAGAGCCACTTGTCCTCGTCGTAGTTCAAGACCGTTGGGTACGCTGACACCGCAATGAGGAACGCGCCGATGGTGTACCACACGCCAAACACCCACAGCGTGCGGAATCGACCCCACTTTTCATCGGCGACGTAGCCGCCGAGCAGCGGCGACAGGTAGCAAATCGACGTCCACGTAGACTTGAGCGAGTTGGAGCCGACCTGCGACCAATTGAGAATGCCCATGTAGTTCTTCAGTCCTTGGTTGATGCCGTAGTAGCTCAGGCGCTCGGCAAACTCGAGGATCAGGATGAAGGAGCAAACATGGAGCAGCACGTTCTTGAAATGGCGCGCGCGCTTATCCCACGGACCGTCTACATGGTCGTACGAAGAAGTCGGCGAGCCGAAGCCGTCGTCCATCTCGGGTGACTTTGGGAACGAGCGGGTGTGCGAGTTCGAGTGCGAGTGCGTCGACAGCTCCGAGCTGCGCATTTTTGCATGTGATCGGTCCGTAGCTGCTCGTTCGTGCGTCGCCGTCCTTTCTCTTCTTCCAGGCCGTGGCGGGTTCGCGACACTGGACTCTAGACACAAGACGCTGGACTCTGGACGCTGGACACTGGATGGCAAATCTCCGGATTCCGTCGCTTGATCCCTTACTCTCTATCGACCTGACCGCGTCCGGCGTGAATGCTTCCTGCGCTGCTCGCCCGATCGCTCGCTCGCCCTCGCCGCCCACAGTCACGGTCCCGTTGAGCCGAACAGCAGGGAGTGTGGGTTTGAGAGAGTGGGGGCTTGATGAGGAGGAAGTGGAAAGGAAGGCCTCCGGGATGGGCAGAACCACAAAAGTAGACATAACAGCTTGATAAATAACTCAAAATGGACTGGCGTCTCCACCAAAGCCGGATAATTCTGGCGACCAGGGGTAGGGAGAGCTCTGGCGCAAATCTCAACTCGTCGCGAAATTCGAACCACTGGGACTGTCCATTTCAGTACATTTCATCCTGCCAGCAGTGCAATCATTCGAATGGTGATCTCCCATATACTGCATTAGAACAACAGCTGCCACAATGAGATAGATCTTCGAAGGTGTTCTGGTTTAGACTGTCGTCTGGCGCATCCCTAGCAGACTGGACCGGTTCCACTTGAATTTCTGTCCTCCTCACCAAAGTGAACCGCGCTCCAGAACATCGAACCGTCTGTGACGCCACGTGCGTCAGCTGCCAGGGTCGATGCGCGAATTCTGAGTCTGAATCTGAGGGGCACGCCAACAGGTCTGAGTCTCAAAACGATCCCTTCGTCGATGGGACAGGTCGACGAGAATGGAACCCGCGCCAGTTTCCTCTTCGCATCAACCGGCCATTATGGAGAACGACCACGCGCCACCCGACGCGCCGCCACTACCAGCGAGCAGCCAAGCGCTGGCTGATGGTGGTGGCGCTTCCGCGGCGCCTCGCTCGGCGCTGCAGGCCACGCTGGGCGTGGCGTCCACGGCGGCGAATCTCGTGCTGTTCCCGTACGTTTTCGCGGGCCGAGCAGCCTATCAGGCCACGTCGTTCGCCGTGACTGCACCCATCAAGGTCACCAAGCACGTGGCAAGCTCGCTATCCGGTTCATGGCAGCAGCAGACAGCGCAAGTGGACGAGAGTACCGTCGATTTGTTTGGCGAACGCGAAGTGTCCGTTGCAGACGCTGCAGTTGAAGTTGCCGATGGTGATGGCTTGTCCACCAAATCCAAGTCATTTGGCTCTGGAGATGATGAACAGCAAGCGGCTATTAGACACTCCACGCACGAGGTTGATGGTATCGCAACAAGCCCACCTTCGGACGAACAGCTTTTCGTGGAGGAGGTGGAAGCCACGGTCGTGCCAGTCGACGACGCCACCCCTGGGATGGTGTCGCAGCTCATCTTCCTGCCCGTCCGACTGGTCTCTTCCACGGTATCGCACGCAGCAGCGCTGCCCGCCTCTGCGATCT
>JAADXB010000549.1:0-12225 GCA_023337495.1 Pythium diclinum
CCCATCACCAACTACAAAACGTGGCGGACGCGGCAGTCAACTTTGCGATGGAGCAACGACCCATGTCACACCTCTGTCACACCCACCGCTCGAGCCGTCGGAACGACCCAAGCTTCCCACCTCCTCGGAGATCATTTCCAGTCACGAGTCTACCTACCATGTGCGTATTGCGACGCCAACAATCGCTGTTGAACAACTCGATGCACGAAATAGATGAAGTGCAGACTAGTCCAGACGACGTACCGACGCCAACGGCCTTGTGAGGTATCAATTTTGCCGTCACAGCAATGCGCCGAGATGTCGGCACCGCGGCTATTGCCCGCTGGGTCAGCCGCCCTGATTCTAAGGCGACATCCTCTACATGAGCACGTCAAAATCGGTGTCGTCACTCCCTTTGCTCCATCGCTGTCTACAAAATGCCGTGGGGTATTAATCCATGCGTCGGTGGACGACTGGCGTCGAGACCACATCGGTGTCATGGGGAACTTGGTGATGTTGGTGTCAATCACGACGAGTCGACGCACAAGTGTCTTGTAATTGAGTGGTGAGAATCCAAGCCAAACTGGAACCTCGCCAGGCGCTTGGCGTCCAGTAGGTCGTGTAGTTGTGATAGAGCTCGTGCGTCGCAGCGCAGTGGAGCACGAGCGACGCGTCGCCGTCGTCGTCTTCCTCCGTCTGCAGCGTCGCGCTGTTGACGTGCGTGAGCAACTGGCGCGCGCCGTCGTGGAGATCGCACTCGACGGCAGCGACTACGAGACACAGCGCGTCGTTAGGCGCAACGTACGCCACTAAAAGCGCTGCGACGGTGGAGATATGGAGCACGTCGTGGAGGTGGGCCATTGGAGATGACGGTGGAAGTCGGGTCTTGGACGGACGATTGCGGAATGAGCACGGCGAGTTCGGACATGGGAATCGCACGCGTGTGTGGCCGTGTTCTTTAACTAGTTAGAAGGAGAAGGTGTGCGCTGCGCCCATCTTCCTTCTCGTGATACGAGTCCCGCTTGTGAAGATCTCTCGGGTTGGGTTGGTGAGACCGTTCTTCCATTCTGCGGGGCCTCGTGTCAACTTCAAGGAAGGAATCCATCACCACCAAAATACCGGTATTGAAACCGGTTCTCTGTTAAGTACAAATATGGGTCAGTTCGTCTGGTTTTCCCCCCAAAACCCATCCTTGGAAACCCGGCCCGTGGATGAAGATGGGTGGACTGTGGTTTTTGAACGCGAGTGGTTTTTGTTCTCCACCAGAAGATCTCCAGCGGAACTGTTCTTGGTCGGACTGCGGAACCAAAACCAACCAGCACGCAGCCACTCACCAGGAAGCTTCGTTGAAGGGGTAAGTGATGGTCGAGATGCACCCATGGTGGCGAAAATGCGCTGCTCTTTGATGCTCGATACCTACCTACCCAAGTTGCTGCTCGCCACGAGAGTATGCTCATTGGAAAGCGGTGCTTTAGCCCATTCCATTGAACTACATCCCAGTAGCAGCAGTGGCTTGTGTGGGCGGCAATCGCCCATCCCGCGCGCCACCTTTGTGCGACTTCAGATTTGCTCATTTTCCATTCGTTTCCGCGCAGAAAACCCAGCAAGATGAGCTCCCCAGCGGACAAGACCGTGCCCCCACCAGCGCCCGCCGCCGGCGACGAAGGCCTGAGCAAGAACGAGCTCAAGCGCCGCCTCAAGGCCGAAAAGGCCGCGGCCGCCAAGGCCGAGAAGGCCGCCGCCAAGGCCGAGAAGGCTGCCTCGGCGCCGCCTAAGAAGGCCGGCCCGGGCCTCGCGCTCGACAACGACGACGAGCTCGACCCGACGGCGTACTTCGCCAACCGCGAGCGCGCGCTCGTGGCGCTCGAGAAGGAGGGCGTGAACCCGTACCCGCACAAGTTCCACGTGTCGGCGTCGCTGCCCGAGTTCCACGCCAAGTACTCGTCGCTCGAGACCGGCGAAGTGCTCAACGACGTGCAGGTGTCGGTCGCTGGCCGTCTCCACAGCAAGCGCGCGTCGGGCTCCAAGCTCGTGTTCTACGATCTGCGTGGCGAGGGCGTCAAGATCCAGATCATGTCGTCGGCCGACGGCTACGAGAGCGAGGAGGCGTTCTTCAAGATCCACAGCGTGCTGCGTCGTGGTGATATCGTCGGTGTCATCGGCGCGCCGGGCAAGTCCAAGAAGGGCGAGCTCTCGGTGTTCCCGAAGCAGCTCATCCTGCTGTCGCCGTGCATGCACATGCTGCCAAAGGTCCACGGCGGCATGAAGATGCAGCAGGACACGCGCTACCGCCAGCGCTACTTGGATCTGATCCTGAACGACGAGACGCGCAAGGTCTTCCAGACGCGTGCGGCGATCGTCAACTTCATCCGCAAGTTCCTGGACGACCAGAACTTTTTGGAGGTCGAGACGCCGATGATGAACATGATCGTCGGCGGCGCCACGGCCAAGCCGTTCGTGACCTACCACAACGACCTGCACATGAACCTGTTCATGCGTGTGGCGCCAGAGCTGTACCTCAAGCAGCTCGTGATCGGCGGCCTCGACCGCGTGTACGAGATCGGACGCCAGTTCCGTAACGAAGGCATCGATCTCACGCACAACCCAGAGTTCACGAGCTGCGAGTTCTACATGGCGTACGCTGACTACAACGACCTCATGGACATGACGGAGAAGCTGTTCTCGGAGATGGTCAAGCAGATCACGGGCAGCTACCAGCTCACGATCCAGCGCGAGCCAGAGGAGGAGCCGATCACGATCGACTTCACGCCGCCGTTCCGCCGCATCAGCATGGTCGCTGCCGTCGAGGAGGCCACCAACACCAAGATCCCAATCGAGGACCCAGAACAGTGCGTCGCCGTGCTCGAGAAGCTCGTGCGCAAGTACGACATTGACTGCGCCGCTCCGCGCTCGACCGCGCGTCTGCTCGACAAGCTCGTGGGCCACTTCATCGAGGACAACCGCGAGTACTGGACCAAGCCGTTCTTCATCATTGAGCAGCCAGTGTTCAACTCGCCGCTGGCCAAGTACCACCGCGAGAAGGCCGGCCTCACGGAGCGCTTCGAGCTCTTCCTGGCCGGTGCCGAGATCTGTAACGCGTACACGGAGCTCAACAACCCGAAGTACGTGCTTGGCGCCTGTGATATTGTGGATACTGAGCTGAGTCGCTGACTGAATTTTTGATGTGTGACTTTACAGGGTCCAGCGTGAGCGCTTCATTGAGCAGATGGAGCAGGCCGCCGCCGGCGACGACGAGGCCCAGCCGCACGACGAGTCGTTCTGCACGGCCATGGAGTACGGTCTGCCGCCAACCGGTGGTTGGGGCTGCGGTGTCGACCGTCTCACCATGTTCCTGAGCAACAAGTTCAACATCAAGGAGGTGCTGCTGTTCCCGGCCATGAAGCCAGATGAGCAGGTCCAGGGCGAGCAGTCGGCCATGACCATCACGGGCTCGGTCGTGATTGAGGAGCTGGAGAAGCGTCTGGACGAGAACACGTTCCTGAACGGCGACAAGCCGACCAAGGAGGACGCCCAGGTCTTCGAGAAGGTCAAGGTCATCGGCAAGGACATCTTGAAGAAGCACCCGAACGTCGAGAAGTGGTCCAACTTCGTGGCCGCCTTCCCGAACGACCTGCGCGCCAAGTGGTAAGCAGTGGCTTTGTTGAACGACCGCTTCGAGTCGGGCAGAGGTTTTTTCTAGCGTAGCTTCCGAGTGTCTTCCACCCCGGTCTGTACTGTGTGAACTACACTGTCCTGGTGGTGGTGAGAGGCATCTCCATTCATAATACAGACGAGTACTTTGATCTCAAGTGCGTTGCGTTTCATGTTGATAAATACGAGGTGAGGTGATGTATAGTGTAGTAGCTAGAGGGCTCGTAGTGTGTCTGAGTCGTCGTTCGTGAGCGGCACGAAGCGGCCTTGCACGACGTGGAAGTGGTCGTGCAGCAGGCGCAACGCGTCGTCCCATTCGTCTTCTTTGATGAGCATAAAGTCCTACAAGCATCAATCAATCAATCAGTCTTTCTCCCATAGCTGTGAGTGATTTCACGGCAGCATCGATCATACCGTGGCGTAGGTGCTGAGGTAGAACACCATCGTGCCTGCGTTGAGCAGCGCGCGCGTGTGGCCGGCAACGATGCCCGTCTCCACAAAGCCCAGGTTCTTGTCTCCGATCTGCACGACCTTCCAGCAGTCGGGCGAGACCATCACGCCGGGCTCTCCACGGTACGCGAGCTGCTGCATCTGCTCCACGAACCCCACGTCCGACGTCACGACGGAGATGTCTTCGCCGGATTCCGAGTAGCTCAGGAAGATCTTGCCGCCGTCAGGCGCCACACTTTGGTCCTGTTCAGGATCCTGACACGAAGGACTCGACTGGCCAAACAGCAGACGCACGAGCGCGTACATGTGACGCCGCACGCACGATTTGTCGATCTGCACGAGGAAGAGATCCACTTTGTCCGGCACACTGAGTGTGTGCTGGTGCACGAGCGCGACTTCCTTCACAGGATCGACGTTCAGTTCCGTGAATGAACTACGCAGAGACTCGCTGTCGCTGTGTGTCGCTGGCATCAGCGGCTCGCCGTCTTCCATTTCAACGTCGCAGAACGACCGCAGACAGCGGATCGCACGCTCCAGGTCTTCGATCTTCACGAGAACTACAGTAAAAAAAACGACTTAGTTTAACGGAGACCGTGACGACTGGTGAAAATCAGCCGCAGCAAACGTACTGAAGTCGGTCTGGTACGTGGAGATCTGGAACACGCTGATCTGGTTGCGCGCGAGCTGCGTCGTGAGCTCTGTGAGCGTCGAGAGCTGGTTGAGAAAGGCGCCTGCGCCCGCACTCGCGACCTGCAGCGCCTTCCATCGGATGGGCTCGTACTCGAGTGTGTTGTCTGGGAAAATGGACAGCAGCGAGTCCTCGAAGACGATCGAGAGCTCGTGCTGCGTCTCCACGTAGCTCAGGAAGCGCTGGCTGCTGCGCGGAGACGCGTTGTGGACGTCAAGGCGGTCGGACGAGTAGAAGAGTAGCTCCAGCAGCCACGTCACGAGCTGGAACGGCTCGGGGCGTGACGCGTCAGCGGCGTCGGAAGGCGGAGACGTTGGTGGTGAAGACGCGAGGAACGGGTAGAACGGGTTGCGGTTGGCGTGCTTCTTGACGCTGGTGATGACCAGCGACGGCGACAGGCAGATGAGCTGCACGGGCGCGTCCATGGTGTGTGGAGGTGTAGATGCGGATGATCAATCAGCGCGTGGGAGATCAATCAGAGCGGAAGATCAATCAGTTACGGATGGTAGAGAGTCCGTGCACGGAGCAGCAGGTGGGTGGTGGTGTCGGTTGCGGTGGGATTCGTCGACTCCATCAATCAAACACGCGTTGATGCTGGTCTGGCTGTCTCATGCTGCTGGATGGCTGCGCTTTTCGTTCAAAGTGGGTGGAGGGGCGTCGAGATCCGCTGGAAATATACGGCCACTTGAATGTGGGAAGGGAAGACCCAGACGAGAGCCAGACCATGACGCCCGGGTAGTCACTATGGAACTGATGACCAGACCACCGCAGATCACACAAATCAATAGGTTACAAGGTTACACAATTGCCTACTAGAATATGTGAATTTCGGGAACCACGGTTGCTAGCACACCTCGGACGAAGAGAAGCTGAAGCCACCTTCGCCGTTTTTTACCGAAGCCGAAGATTACGGTGAAGCACCTTCCCTTCGTTTTCGAGCTTCGCCAAATGTTCGCTTTTCCTTCCGTAAACTTCGACTCAAAATCAAACGGCTCAGGTCGACCAACGGTCGGTCGGAGAACACTCATCAGGGAAGAGCAACATAAGCTTCGCTCCATAGGCGAACATGGCAATCGAAGGTTCTTTCCGCAACATCGAGATTCACTGAATTAGAGCAGAGGTAGTTTTCGGTAAGAAAAAGCTTCGGTATCAGTACGTTCGTCCGAGGTGTGGTTGCTAGCATCTGTATCTTGGTCATGCTAATGCAAGAAACTAAGCCAATCGAAGGGAGGACTAGACTAATATCGAGACCACCAAGCTCTCGTCGAGGACACACCACACCACGGATATTGACACGTATTCTGGAAGCCGCACGCGAATGTGGTGATCGATGAATGTGGCAAGACGACCAGTCTGTACGACATTCAGTCTCGACTCCTGACTAAAGAGTGATCGACAACATCAGGGAGGGATCATGAAGAATCACGGTGTGGTGACTCCAGGACCACCAGTGCTGTTCTATTGAACGATACAGTTGCAAGTAAGGTAGCTGTTCCCCTCAGGCCGCTACTGCTCGACGCTCCTCTGCCTGGACTGCGACCGTGTTCTCCACGACCTTGCGCTTCATCACTCGCGACGCGATGATCGTGATGTCGTCGGGCATGCCGCCGCCCCAGAGCAAGTCGTTTTCCTTCGCTAGCCGCGCAAATGGCGAGTCTCGCGAGCGGTCGAGCGACAACTCGTACGCCTTCTCCACCAGCTTCCTGGTCATGACTTCCAGCTCGTGCTCGGCACTCACGATCTCCAGCAGCACGTCTTCATCCACGTTATCAAAGAGCCCGTCGGTCGCCAGCAGAATCAAGTCGCCTTCGAGGACTGGGACGCGCAGCCGAACGCCACTGGCGGGCGTCTCAAACAGCGGCCTCTCGTTCATGGGCGTCGGCGACGGCGAGGGCGTGAGCTCCAGGTCCTTGGTCACATCCTGGCGGATCTCTGGGCCGACAAAGCCAAGCTGGAACGGACAGTTGAAGTAGTGGAGCTGCTGCGGCGAACGGTACGATACGTGGGCACCCTTGCGACGGCCAGCAGTCGTGAGATCGGCGTCCCGGTCGCGGATCTTGCGAGAGAGCGAGCCGTCGAGTGTGCCTCGCTGGCGAGCGGTCTCTTTGTCTGACTTCTTGTCGCGGATGATCAAAAATCCCGAGTCGCCGACGTTGATAGCGTGGAGTTCAGCGGCCTGTGGGTCGAGAGAGATCACGCAGGCAGTGGCGCTGCCCACGATCTCCTTCTGCAGAACAGTCGACCACGCAGCGTGGAGAACTTCGCCTGGGTCCACGCGGTGCTCCCTGGCGTACGAGATCTGCGATGCCTTGTGGGCTGCTCGCATGAGCTCCTGCGAGTACAGCTTGGCACTGATGCCCTTCTCGAACCACGAGCCGACACCGTCGGCTACACCAAGTGCTAGCACGTCTGACGGACCAAACTCGGTTCGAAAACGCCCCGTTTCCGGGTCGAACACCTCCGTGTTTGGGTCCAGCGTGCCCACAAAGTACGCGTCTTCACCGCCAGTGTCCTTCTTGCCAGGATGTGGGATGGACATCGCGAACGAGCGCAGGAAAAAGTCCCAGTGCTCGCCCGGCGTCTTCTTCCTGAGAGTCAGCACAATACAACGAGTGAGTCATCCAGCCGCTGCCACAAATTCCGTCGTGATTATTCAAAAAGCGTACTCTTGCGTGGCGTCTGCCAGCGACGTGTTGACCGGGAGCCCCTTGCGTGGCAGGATCACGTTGATATAGTCCGACTTGGCACTACAGACACATACACACACGCCATTAGTCGATTGCTCCTCGTCTCTCTCTCGTCAGGCATCCACCACTTACCTGGTGTGGACCGCGCTGTCTACCTCGTCGCGACGGTGCAGCAGCGACGCGATGTCAATCAGCGACACCGTGCCGAGCAGCTTGCCGCCCTCCAGCACGGGGATCTCCCCTCGGCCCGACAGAGCCATCACGGCTCGACACTACACACACACACAGGCGTCATTAGTCCCCTTCCAACTAGAAGCATCCCTATAGTGATGACCACCGTACGTCTTCGAGCGAATCTTCGGGCTTGACGTGGAGAATCTCGCGCGCGGGGATCGCAATGTCGATGATCTTGGTGTTCCAGTCGACGGCGCCGACGGCCTTTTGCTCGCTGCCGTAGGGCGCCGCGGCGTCGTCGGCGTCACTGCCGATGCCCTTCATCTTGGCGATGCGCTCGAGCAGAATGTGGTTGGTCACGAGCCCCACGACCTTGTGCTGCGCGTTCACGACCACGAGCGTGGCCGAGTTCTCGTTCTGCGCCAAGTACCGCACGGCATCACGCACGGTCTGGTCCTCGAACACGTAGTGCGTCTGCTTGCTGCGGAACTCCTTGGACACGGCCAGCAGATCGGCCACGGTCTCGCCTGGAGACGAGGAAGAGGACGACGACGACGAAGAGGAAGAAGAAGACGAGGTCGACGCGAAGTGGCGTGACAGAGGCGTCGTCACGTGGCTAGCGGCCACGAGCGCCGTCCGCGGAAGCCGTCGCTGGGTCGGAAGACGCTGCAGCAGGCGCACATGCGCGCGCAGAGGCCGCGCGAGGAGCAGCAGCGTCATGAGAGGCAAGACAGAAGACAGGCGCTCGTCTACACGTTGCCACCCACGGCTACGGTCCTTCAAGTGGGCAGCTCCGTTGGAAGCAGGCAGTGGCACTATGGGACACAGTGGCATTCAAACGAGGGAGTGACATGGATTTGAATTGATTTCAGCCAATAGGAATATGATCTAAAATGTATTCTACCAATCAACGATCTTCAAGGAGGGTTCTGACGCGGAAGATCATTCTTCGACGCATCACCTTCGCGGGAAAACGAAGCAAACAGCCCAATTGGCGACCATGTTGGGGCTCAAGTATGTGATGGCCAAGTCCAAAGAGCTCACGTCCAAACTAGAGCTAGGCACTGTCGTGGGCAGCGTGCGTAGCGGAAACGCAGACGCATCCAGCAGCGCAAGTTCCATCGCCGGAAGCGACGCCATTGGCGCGCAATCCACCGCCGATGGTGACGTACTTTCGGGTCTTGCGGGTCAGGAATTTCTCGTCCAGCAGAGCCAGGACTGGGAAGTCGTGCTCACACAACATCAGAAGCTGCTCAAGAGGTGAGTCGTGTGTGGTGCTGTCTGATGTGATGTCTACGAGTGATTGATGAAGTCCAGCGGACTGATTGATGCACTTGAGCGGACTGATTGATGCACTCCAGTGGATTGATTGATGCACTCCAGTGGACTGATTGATGTTTTCGAGTGGATTGACTGATGCACTCGAGTGGACTGATTGATGAAGGCGGGTGGACTGACTGATTGGTGTATGGATGATCGATCCGCAGTGGGGACGAGCTCAGCGAGGAGCTCGTGCGTGCGCGCAAGCGGCTGCAGGACCAAGTGGAGAGCGAGGCGTACGTCACGCAGCATTTTCACGAGATCGCGCGCGTGCGCGAGTCCATCGGCGCTATTCGGTGCGTATAATGCGGAGGTAAAATGGACCAAAAAGGTGTGGTTTTAACGGCGTTTTGGTCGTTATTTGGGCAGTGGCATCGTGGAAAAGATCGCGTTGGACGTGGAAGACGTCGAGCAGCTCCTGATGTAAGACATCTTTGCTTTCTCGCAATGGAGAGGGTCCTCAGTTGATTGATGTACGCTGTTGTGTGATGTTTGCAGCCAGCAAACCGAGGAGTTCATGGCCGCGCAGAATGCGTCGTTTGTGGCGCAGCAGGTGAGAAAGTACAGCACGTCTAGCTCCTCATGTGAAGTGAGACAACTGACTTGGTGTTTGTATTGCAGGAGCATGAACTGGAGCGCTTCGAGGCGCGGATCCTAGAGGAGAAGGAGGACCGCAAGCGGCAGCTTCTGGAGGCGCGACGCCACGTGCTCGCGGCTGCGTTCCAGAACGATCTCAAGACGTACCAGACGCTGGTTTCGTACCAAGGGGCTGCTATGACGAAGGGCGCGGTGACGGCGGCGACTGAGGAGAGTCTCGAGTCGGTGGATCTGGTCGTGACGGCCGACGAGGCGCAGTTGGAGGCGTTCTACGACTCGGAGGACGATGGCAGTGAGGAGGAGAACGCCAAGGTCCCAGGCTTCGAGGAAGAAGAGGAGAAAGAGGGCGACGCAGGCGATGACGAAGAACACAAGACAGAGACAGAGGTGGAAGGAGAAGATCTGGATCCTGAGGCTGTGGATCTTCCGCCTACTGAGACAGCGCAACAGGGGGAGGAGAAGCTGGAGCAACCTCCACATGCGACGACGCCATCAGCGAATGAGTAAAATAGGAAGCAGGTAGGTAGGTAGTGAGTGGTGTGAGCGCATGGCGTATTTATAAACGGACAGGTCTGAGGCGCTGCTTCTTCGCCTTCTTCTCTTCGTTGTGGCTGGACGCAAGCCATTGGCATTGGCGTCGCTGGACTCTCGAATCCTCTCTCTCTTTGTCTAACACAAGCCCCTCACTCACTCACGATGGAGGCCAAGCACGTCGCGATCTCTGCCAGCGATCTCGCCAAGAGCACCAAGTCGCTCAAGGCCGCCAAGTCGCGCGAACACTCTGACTCACTCGAGTTTGACTCGGACATCGCCGACCGCATCGGTATGATTCGTGGAGGCTTGTGGCTTGAATGGATAGTGTAATGATGGAGCTGACTGAGTGGTTGTTATGCTGTAGCGGCACTGTACGAAAAGCACGACGGCGACATCCGCGCGGTGTTTGAGGAGCTGGACGAGTCGCCACGCAAGGCACTGAAGTACCCACCGACCAGCGCCGCAGAGTTCGGCAAGAAGTACGCGCAGGGCTTCTACACGTACGCGGAAGAGAAGTAGACAAACCACTGGAACGAGGCAATAAATTATCACTTTTTTTTACTCGGATGGGATCGTGACTTGGACGACGGTCTCGCCACTCACTTCCTGGACTTCGACTGGTGGAACCAGCGAGGCTTCAGCTTCAGCGTCTACTGGAGCGGTTGCTGCAGGTGTGGCTGTCGTTTCGCCTGGTTCGCGAAATACTCGTGGTGTTGTCATCGCGTTCACTCGCGGCGTTCCCGTCGATGGAGCTACTACAGTGACGGGCTCCGTTGCCGCAATCGCTGCATCTACTCCAGCCAATTGCGTCGCTGCCTCATTCGGCTTCTCCGCGTCTTCTGGTGCTGGCGTGACGACGGCCGCCAGTGAGGCCGCCATCTTGAGTCGCTTGGCCGCCGAGACGATCTCCGCGACTGCGAGTCGGTACTTGCTGTTGGCTTCGATCGCGTAGCTCTTGACGGGCGCCTGCATGGCTTCCCACGTGAGCATGCGCTCGCCCGCGGACCGCTTGATGCCGTACTGCACGGTCTCCTCTAGCCACACGCGCACCAGCTCGCCCTTGTCGTTCTTCTGGAAGCCGAGCTTCTTGTCCGGAGAGAACCGACGCGGCACGGTCTTGCGGAAGTAGTCGGTGAACTCGGGGATCACCACTTCACTTGTCCTGCTGGAAGGCTGTCTCGCTGACGCTGGCTTGGCCGCAATGACGGAAACTTGTTGTCCACTCTAACACAGAGCTGTGTACTAGTACGATAGCGTTTATTAGGAAGCATGCGAGGGATGTTTATAAGCGGACAGCTATCAGACCCCCAATGCGAGAGCTTTTCGGCCGATCCACTCTCTCCATCAATCATCAGAGTTACTGCACAATACATTCCGGGTCCCAGGTCGCAAAGGAAGATCAAGAGCGTCCGGTCTCTCTAACCGCATCCAAGTCGACGAGGCAGGCGAAAACTATCGTGGAGATCATTCCCCTCTATGCTTCCAAGTAAAGTCCCACGGCATTGCCCACAAGTGACATCCAAGGCCACAATGTCTTTCGCGACAGTTAGCGCTCTTTTTTGGAATCCGACGAGGACTCCGACAGTAGTTGGGACAGATGGGAGGATGCAGAGTCCAGTAACGAGCCAAAGAAGGCGTTTGGAGGCTGCGCTATCACGCTCGAGGTTTGATGAGCAAGTTTAGCCTGAAAGATAGCACGTAAACGCAGCTTACCACTAGGTTTTGCTGTCCTCGGCGTCCTCGCGAGAAGGGGGGAATCCTCAACCGACACGTCAATCGACGGCGCGGGTACCTTGACAAGCACGTGGATCACTTTCTGGCGCGGAATGGTGTGATCGAAGTAGTTGTCTAGCGCCCGCTTCAACAGGAGCTCGTCCTTCAAATACTTCCTGTTCACGTCCTCGGGAATCGTCGCTGCTTGAAGCTGAGCCAAATCTCCATTGTCATCCGCCTCCATCCAATCGCCATCCTTGCAGCCGTTCTCTTTCGCGAGATAAAGCGTGACGTCGTAGGAAGGGAACACAAATCCCGACTTCCTCTTGATGCGCTCCTTCAAGTCTCCGACGAGTTGATCATCCTCGATGTCAATGGGCAAGACGCGTTCCTTTCCCTGGCCAACAAATGCGCAGCACAGCTTCACCACTC
>JAADXB010000550.1:0-12213 GCA_023337495.1 Pythium diclinum
ATCTTCCGCTCCGTCAGGTAGCGGTTCGCGAGCGTTGCAGCTGCCACGAGCGCGCTGTCCGAGATGCGAAAACCGTGGTGGACCTCGTACTTCTCCTTCAGGCCACGCAAGATTGTGACTGTGTCTTCCACCGACGGCTCCGGCACGAGCACCGACTGGAAGCGCCGCGCCAACGCCGCGTCCTTCTCAATGTACTTGCCTGCCACATTCCAGAACCACAATCCATCAGTCAATCTGTCTCCCACATAGATATGCCTCTAAATCCAAATCCACACGTACGGTACTCGTCGAGCGTCGTGGCACCCATGCAGTGCAGACTGCCACGCGCCAGCGCCGGCTTGAGCATATTCGCAGCATCCACGGAGCCTTCGCCTCCACCGGCGCCAACAAGCGTGTGCAGTTCATCGATGAACAGGATCACGTCGCCCTGCGCGTCGTCCACGTCCTTGAGCACGCCTTTCAAACGCTCTTCGAACTCGCCGCGGAACTTGGCGCCCGCGACCAGCGCCGCCAGGTCCAGCGCCACCACGCGCTTGTGCTTGATGCTCTCGGGCACTTCGCCCAGTGCGATGCGCTGCGCGAGCCCCTCGGCGATCGCCGTCTTTCCGACGCCCGGCTCGCCAATCAGCACAGGGTTGTTCTTGGTGCGGCGCGACAAGATCTGTACGGCGCGACGGATCTGCTCCTCACGACCAATGACCGGGTCCAGCTTGCCTTCTTTGGCCACCTCCGTGAGGTCGCGGCCGTACTTCTTCAGACTCTCGCCGCTCGGGACGTTGTCTGGATTGACCCACGACTGGCCAGGCATGCCCGCGAAGCTGCGCGCTGCATTGAGCAGGCGGCCGTGGTGCAGTCGCAGCAGACGCGCGCGAGTCGTCAGCATAGTGTCGTGTGCAGGAGGCGGTTAGTGGGTGAATGAGGCCGACGCAGGAGGTGCCCGTGGATGGAGAGAGAGGCACAGAGGAGACGTAGAGATGCGCGCATGTAGCCGCTCAACTGGCACGAACATTCGAGATGCGAGAGGAATTAGATGCGCCTACTGTAGGATATCATTCTAAGTGCGATCTAGACTGTCAAGACCATCACTCTGTACTTGAAGCAAAAATGGTTTTATCATAATCGAGTAGGTTGGGTAGTGGGTGGGAATGTGTTCGTATCATTTGTCTGTTAGAAACTCTGAGCCAGAATCTTCAGCATGTCTCTCGTGTTTACTGCCCGCTTGAGGTCAACGCAGAAGGTGGAAGCAACGCGACCGATCGAAAGCAAGAAGCGGCTCACGCGGGGGGCTCTACGACAGACACACGCGACGCAGTGCCGCTGCAACCGAGTGCATTCGATAGACAAGGCGCCACTCTAGTGGTTCGCAGCAAACGCGATGGCCAAGGCCGTGATTTCGTCGGTAGGAGGCCCTTGAAAGTCTGGTTGAAGCTGTGATGTGGGATGATCTGACGAAACCACCACTGATCTTGTAGGTTCTCGAGTCGCTCTTGGGCAAGTATGTGGACGGACTGGGCAGTGACTCGCTGCAAGTCGGGCTGTGGAGTGGCGAGCTGACGCTGCAGCACCTGACGCTCAAGCCGCACGCGTTGGCGGAGCTTCAACTGCCGATCACCGTCGTGAAGGGCAGCATCCAGCGCATCCACGTCGTCGTGCCGTGGAACTCGCTGGGCAGCGCCAGTGTCCAGATCTCGATTGAGGGCGTGTACGCGCTGGTCACTCCTAATACGAAGCTGCCGTCGCCTGAGGAGCTGCGCCAGACCAAGCGCATTCAAGTGGAGCGGCAGGAGCTGCTGCGGCAGCACGACCGACTGGCACTGGCCAACAACCAGGAAGGCGAAGACGAGAGCACGTTCCTGTCGCGGCTCATGATGCGCATCGTCGACAATCTGCAGATCACGCTGCGCGACATCCACTTCCGTTACGAAGACAAGCTGTCGAACCCCGAGCGGCCGTTTGCCTGCGGCGTGATGATCCAGAGTTTCACGTTCCACACCACGGACGCCGAGGGAAACGACGTGTTTGTAGACCGCACGGCCAAGAAGGAGCGATTCCTGCACAAGGCCGCGACGCTCGCGTGGCTGGGCGTGTACTGGGACCGCGTGTCGCCTGCAGAAGTCGCGCAGGGCGTGATGCTCCAAGATCGGCCGAATATTGAGAAGAATATGGGCGAGATGGTCCACGCCATGTGTCAGCAGTCGAAGGAGGACCAGGCCCAGAAGCAGACGCTGCGACGCGGCGGCTCCGACCCGCGGCTGTGGATCGTGCGGCCGTGTAACGTGAGCGTACGCCTCACCAAGAACGAGACGACCGACTTTTCTCGCGCCGCCAAGTACACTGTTCACAGCGAGTTGAACGGGCTTTCGTGTGCATTGTCGCGCGAGCAGTACGAAGACATGCTCTTCCTGAATCGCGCTTTCGCTGGGCGTCAGGCGATCGAGGCGCATTTCATGAGTGCTCGGTGCCGTCCATTCCACAGCGCGAAGGCTCGACCACGTGAGTGGTGGGATTACGCTGTGCGCCTCGTGATCGCCAAGAGAGTTATCATGCCTGGGCAGCAAGCGCCGTCAAAGAAGTCAATCAAGTCTATGCGCATGCGCTTTTCGGGTGCGAAGAAGGCAAGTGAGGAGCGTCGCAAGTACATGGAGCTGTTTCGCATGCAGCTTCGCAAGGGTTCGCCGTTGGATGCAAGTACGAAGGAGTCGAAGATTCTGAGCCAGTTTGAGAAGGTCTACCCGGTCGACGTTATCATGGCAGTTCGAGATGCTGCCGAAGACGCCGAGGCGAAGGCCAAGCGTTTGAAAGCTGAAGCCGACAAGTTGGCGGCTGCATCGTCTGCAGCAACATCTACGCAACCAGCAGCGGCCGGTGGTGGTTCGTGGTACGGCTATTTCTTTGGAGCCCAGCCAGCCCAAGCTTCCACGACGTCGTCCGCTCCGTCAACTCCGAAGAGCGGCCCTCTCGATGGTGTGCTGACAGCCGAAGGCCGCGCAAGTCTCAAGAAGGCGTATGATGAAGCCGTCGAGCAGGAGAAGTTTCATGAGGTGCCTGCGTCGTGCAACATGTTCTCGTTCAAGATTCACCTTCGCCACGGCCAGCTGGCGCTGTATCACACCAATCAGGTCACGCCGTTTCTTGTTGGTTCGCTGGATGCGTCGCTGGGTGTGGACGTGCGGCCAACAAACGACTGGGAGGCGCGGTGTCGCGTGCAGCACTTCGAAGTGTTGAATGGATTGGCGGAGAACACCCCATTTTCTTCGTTCTGTACCCTCGGCAGTGTAGCCAGCGGAGCGACGAAGTCTCAGAAGACAGCACCTTGCGCGAGCTTGGATGTAGCGTTTGCGACTAGCGACCAACAAGCGTCCAACGGTGATGAAGGTGTGGTGAAGAGTACTTCGATTCGTGTGCGCTTCACGATGAACCCTGTTCGACTGATGGTCGACCCAGCGTTCGTGGTGTTCCTGCAACGCTTTTTCGTGAGCATGTTGCCTGCAAACCAACTGGACAAAGTGTGGAGCTTCGCGACGTCTTCTGTGTCGGACTGGATCTTCTCAGATGAGGACGAGGAAGAGCTATATCGGCAAACTGTCGGGCGAAAGACACGTATGGAGTTCGACGTGTCGGTGGATTTCATGGCCCCGGTCGTCGTGCTGTCGGAGAACATTTCCGAGCCTCACTCGCCAACCGTGATCGTCGACTTTGGTCGGTTTCAGTTCAGGAATGAAGAACGACCTGCCGCAAATGGAAGCACCCACGATGGCGAGCGTCTGTATTGGAGCACCGATATGTCCAAGGTGAACGTACTTCTGGGGCGGCTTGACTCGCTACCACAGTGGGGAGAGGGTTCTTCCGAGCCAATCGCAGGCTATGACCAAGTGGTCGAGGAGTTCAGCGTCAAGTTCGCCGTTGATTCCAGTGTAGCCTCTGCTGCAAGAGGCCCGCGGGGCCAAGCGCTTGACGTGGGTGCACCCTTGACACCGAGGATTTCTGCTCGTGCAACGCTTCCTCGTGTCGTGATGAAAGTGTCGCAATCGCAGATCAATTCGTTGGGCCGAATTCATTCCTCACTGCAAGCGCAACTCTTCGCAAGTGATCCAGCTCTTGAAGCGGAGTTGCAAAGAACGGAAGATGTCTCGGCACAAAGTGGCAGTGTCGAGTCAAGAGAATCCAAAGCGGCAACAGCCCCAGCCCGCCGGACGTCGAAGAAGGCGTTCAAGGACAAATATGTCATGCAGCTGGCCCTGGAAATCGGAGAGGCTGTCCTTCACCTCAAGGAAAGTACAGCAAGAGATGCATTCCGGATCCGGGTCGCTGGCATGTCTTTTGCAATGGCTGCCTTCGCATCGCAAACTGCGGTGCAGGCGCGGCTGCGAGCGTTGGTGATGGAAGATTGTTTGTACACATCAGAGTCCAAATTCTTCCACCTACTTTCAACGGGACACGCTGGGGAGAAGAGTGACGAAGACCTGATTTCGCTGGATACCACGATCTTTTCAGCGGATGCAGGAGCTGTGAATGCAGATCGAGAGGCAGATTCAGTCGTGGATCTTCGCTGCAGTGTTCTCCACGTGCAATGGAATCCTTCGTCTATCGCGCTGCTCTACCAGATTCTGTCTGCGTACACGAACGCGCTGCAATCGCACACCATGGAGATGGAGCACTTCGTGGAAGATCAGCACCCGCTGCCTGCCGCCGACAACGCAGTGGCGACGTATTCAAGTGGAAAGCCTCCTCTTCTGTTGCGTGCATCTCTAGTCCAACTGAGCGTGACCTTCAACAAGGACCAAGTTGATCGACAGCTCGTGCGACTGGCGATTGAAGATGCCGCCCTGGAGTACGTTGCAAAGCCGTCTGCCGATCATAGTGTCTGGCAGCGCCACGAGGTCAGTGGTCACTTGGGAAACTTTGTGGCGACGGATCTGAGTCTCGACAAGCATCCGCTGTATACGCCGCTCGTTGGTCTGGACAACAAATCCACGAAGGGCTCGTTCCGCAAGAGCTCATCCACACTTGAGCCGTTGCTCGAGTTTGGGTACACGTGGAGTGATGACAGTGGCGAGCAGAGTGTAATGAGGGCTCGTTTCGAGCCGATCCGGTTGGTGTACTACCACCAACAGCTCATGGAGCTTGTTGACTACCTCTTCGAAGGGATCCTCGGTGCAATGGTCGCTCAAACCATCGCGACGGCGACACGTTTGCTTCTCACAGAAGAAGCGGCGAGCACGCGTTTCGAAGTCAGTGCGAAGCGCCCGACGTTGATCCTCCCGATTGGTCTGCAGCATGCTGCTCACTGGCGACTCACGACGGACGATCTGATGATGACGCATTTCCCGAACAGCATCGTTCATTTCCACGGCGATTCAGCGGATCTGTCCAAGCGCCAGCGAAGTGTGCGCCTTCATCAAGTCAATACCGAGGAGTGTCTCCCCAGTGTGATTGTGGAAGCCTCGCACGATCACCTCTCTGTGCGCGCTGATTGCAAGCGAGTTTCTATGGAGAACGTCAACATCTATTGTGCAACTGAAGCTGGTGAGTACCACACGGTTCTGCGAGCCTCAACGAATCTCCAGGTCGAAGTTGATGACCTTGTGTCTGCCGGTTCGTATTCTGCGGCTTGTCGAGCGTTGCCTCGCTTCACGTTACGCTTCCGCATGGACGACGTGGCGTTTGAATTAGATCGTTGGCAGTACCTCGCTGCATTTGCTCTCGTTCAAGAGAACTTCGGCGCAGACGTTCTCCTGGCGGCTCCTTCCACGTCGTCCACAACCCAAGGCACTTCAGGCTATCGCCCAACCATGGTCTACTCCTACTCGCGAACGGATCTCGAGGCTGTAACGATGCAGTTGGTCTTTGAGATGGCGACAGTCCAATGCGATTTGTTCGAAGACCAAACTTCCCGTGTGCCTGGTGGTGACGTGAATCGGTTGATGGACGAAGTTATGCTTGGTCAGGCAAGATCAGCCGAGCAATCACGAGGGCGAAAGATCGCGACGGTGAGTGGCTCCGGTCTCGCTGCTTCGATCAATCAGCTGCAAGATCAATGGCCAAGCATCAGCGTGCGTGTCGAGTCGTTCTCGCTCCAGGATCAGGCAACGTTTCGTCCAGGCTCAGGGGCTGCAGTGCAGTCGCAAAGTCCGATGCTGAGTTGCGAGCGCGCTTTCGAAGTCGACTACGCGTGGAACAGTGAGACAAAGGAGTGCAAGATTGATCTTGAAGCTGATCATCTTCACGGTGTCGTTGTGCCAGAAAGCTTTCTCAGGCTTCTCGATTTTGTGGCGCCAGCACCATCGCCGTCTCCAATTCCTGCCCCACCAGCTCTTGCGCGTCGCTCGAGCATCACGGCAGTGATTCTCAACGATCCCAACGCAGCCGCGGCGGATAATGACGCGTACAACATGGTGGTGTCGCTTCGGGGCAAGAACATGGCGATAGCGTTCCCTCAAGACGTGTACGACGGAGGAAGTGAGCAACTTGTGATGCGAGCCGATTTCCAGACCACGTACACGTGGATGCCGAGTGACAGACAGCGGAGTAAAGATCAGTCGGGAGACGCAGATTTGGATATCCAAAGCAGTTTGGTGGTGAACGCCACAGGAATCGAGCTCTTCTCTCGGAACGCGAAGCGACAAGGATGCGCTTCGTTCTCGTCGTCGCCGACAGCGTGTTCTCGGTTGGTGCAGTTCATCGAACCGTGTGATGTCCACGTTGAAGTCAGCGATCTCTTCCCGCACGCAGGGCAGAAGCAGCAGATCGTGGCACTGAAGTTTAGTCCGATTGAGGTGTATGCTTCGTACGAAGATTCCCGAGTGGTGATGGAGGCGATTGAGTCGAGCACGAGCAGCTTCCAGCGTCATTCGGAGAGGACTGGACGCCCCAGTTTTCAGGACGAAGCATCTATGCAGCAGTCGACCGTGTTATCACTTCCTGCTGCTGGTTTGGAGAGCTACGAGGTGCATCGGTACTTCACGTGCGAGCTAGGTTCGATGTCACTGACGCTTATCAACGACTGTGACGGATGCGACATGGGGCTCGTGCAGCTGCAGACCCAGCGATGCAACCTGTTCCTGAACGTGACCTTCACGCCCCAAACGGGATCCTCCGCTGTCTCCTCTCCAAGTACGACGCTCTCAGGAGGAGGAAGCATCGTGACGTTGATTTCGTACTACAACCCAGACACACGCGATTGGCACCCGATGTGTTCAGAGTGGGGCTTGGATGTATCCGTGCAGGGCTCGATTTACGACAAGACAGGCCAGTACGTGAGCAGCGATAACGAGCTCCACGTCATCATCACGGCCAACCACCCTCTCGACCTAGCAGTCACGCATGGGCTTCTTGAGGTTATCGCGTCGGCTGGCGGAGCTTGGAATCGCAGAAGTACGCAGCCGTCATCACCTTCCAGTATTGAGAAGCAGCGAAAGTCCAAGGCCCCGTGTGTTATCCGCAACGACACGGGACTCCCACTCACATTTTGGATGTCCGGCTCAACTGAGAATGGCGAAGCCGAGTCGCCGGCTGCTCTATCGATTGTGGCTAGCGGGAACACCGCGGATCTTCAATACGTACACAGCACTGGTCGAGGTTGTGGCATTGCCCGGAAGTACGCGAGTCGGGATCGAGTACGTCGTGACGGCATGCGCCTGCATTTGCACCTCGCCGACGCGCCATTCCAGCCCATCCACGACATCGAGTTTGAACAGTTGGGTTCGCGTGCGTTTCCTCTTCTGGATACGCGAAGCAACGCAATGACCAAGTTCACGCTCAATTTCCATTCGCAATTGGTGGACGGGCGAATTGTGCTCACGGTTTCATCGCAAGTGAAGGTGGTGAGCACGTTGTCGATGCCGATCCAGTTGCTTGTGAACGACCCGACGTGGGCCTCGCCAGTCGAAATTGGCGTTTTGTATCCGCACCGAGAGTCGGCGGTGCCTGTAATGGCGTCTCTGGGCACGGAACTACGCGTGCGCCCGCTCGCGGATGCAGTGTACAACTGGAGCGCACCTATTCCGATCCAGACACGGTCAGAGGTGGAGTTACGAGTCGACAGCACCTCTGGAGAGTCGGCTAGAAGTGCGATTTTCTATGTGGCGATGGCGCTCGACCAATCGTTGCGAACCGTGACCTTCGGTGAACCCATTGTGCTGGTAAACAAGCTTCCAGTGGATCTCGTTTTCCGCGTCAAGAGTCCTCTCGGTGGTAGTGGTGGCGGCGGATCGAGTGCATCCTCGCGAGAGAGAATCGCGGTGGGTGGGAAAAGCGGAGTGTGGTGGTCGGACCATCGCCACCGCCCGCAGTTCGAGCTGTCTGTGAATGGATGTCAGACCAGTCGATGGATCGAATTGACGCAATCCGCGAACCTCACCAGCAAGTCGGGTTCGAGCACCGGCGATGTTGTTTCGGTGATGCTCCTCCGCCAGGACGGTCGGCCGTTTAAGCTCCTGATCCAGATCGTGGAGCAGCCACCAGCGAAGGCGCTTCACATCTTCTTCTACGCCGAAGTTTGGTTCATCAACCGAACTGGATTGGACCTCGTGTACGGCAATGAGTCAGAAGCTGAGTCGTATCTTCCTCCTGCGAACGCTCGAACACTCGTCGGCAACGCCCAGATCACAGCATACTCCAGCTCAAGCGAGTCGCCGACTGCCGGAGCACCCACTGTCAGACTCTCGATGCCGTCGTGCGGTTGGTCGTCTCGATTCACAGCCGATCCTCGGCGATTGAGTTGGCAGGACGAGTGTTTGACGCTCAAGGCTGACGCTCGACGAGGTGGCAACGGAGCTAGCATGCTGTACGAGTTCGGTATCTCGGCTGACTACTCGACCCGTCACTTTGGATCGATCACGACCTTGATCAGTGTCATCCCGCGCTATCTCATCATGAACCAGTCCTCGCACACAGTGTTGCTGCTCGAAGACAACACTACGAACGCCAAGAGCGGTGTTCTGTTCTCAGGCACGGGAGAAGCGCACCACATTCTGGCGAAGGGCGACGTCTACGCCTTGTACTGGGTCAACGGCGCTCGAGCGAAGGTGCGCACGTCGGTTCTGGGTGAGTACACTGAGTTTGGTTGGAGTGAAAGCGCGTCATTCGATCAAGTCAAGTCGCGCACGATCGTCATTCCGGCGGCGAACAGTCGCGAAGGCGGTGACTCGATCAAGCTCCTGCTGTCCGTCAAGCAAGGCTCGATTTCGCAGGCGTCGATGGTCGTGGTGATCTCTGATGTGGTCGAAGATGAGTCGGCGTCGAACGCATTGGCTGCGGCTGGGGAAGCCAGTAGCTGGGACTTGTTTACAGTCCACACGCAGCTCGCAGGGTTGATCGTGACTGTGGCCGACAAGCCAGCCGCGAACAGCGGAGACGACCAGAGTACCAACCTCTTCGGCGGAAATGCGGAGCCGGTGAACGAAAACGTGGCGCGACTGACAGTCACACGTGTCACTGCCGAGCTAAGCGCATCGCGTAACGAGACAGCGGCAAAACTGAACATCATGGGCGTCAAGGTGGAAGATTTGCTGAAAAAGTCGAAGAATCCCGTGGTGTTGCGTCCCGTGACGCGCAACGACTCGTTCTCAAGCGCGCGACGCGATGGAAACAGTGGCGAGAAGTGTTTTCTCGCGATCACGTACCTAGAGAAACCGCATCCGAAGTATCGATGGGTCGAGCGACTACAGATTGAAGTGCAAGACGTGCGTGTGGCGACATCAATGCGTTTCGTCGATCGCCTGAACAAGCTGACGACCGAGACGCTCGCGCACTTCGACAGCCACGCGTATGCGACGACGCTGTCGGTGTTTGACGATGGAGACGGCGACGTGAGTGGAGAGAACATCCTCGAGTATTTCGTAACGACCGAAGATGACGCTGCGATGGCCTCCATCACAGGCCAAAAGGTGTACATTGAGTCGTGCGAGATCGCGCCCGTGCGTGTAGTCGTGAGCTTCACCCGTGAAAAGGGAGACTCGAAGAACGATGTGAACGCGGGCTTCTGGCTGTCGAACCTCAAGTTCAAGATCGACAACGCGTACGTCACGCTCGATGCGTTCAAGCTGGCGCACGCGATGGCCACACAGGAGGCGCTGACTGAGTCACTGACGGCGTTTTACGTCAAGTCGGTCAAGAGCCAAGCACTCGGGCTCATCGAGTCGGTGCAAGTCACGACGCTCGTGACGAGCGCGGTGACGAGCGGCGTGAGTTCGTTGGTCTCGACAATCATGGGCAAGACCGACCCGTCGCTGGCAAATGCCAGCCAGAACTTCCGGTACCAGTTCCTGACCAACAACCAACTCATCAACAAGCACTCGAAGCTGCTGGCCGAATGCCAATCGACGGCGCAGTTCCTGCAGCAGGTCAAGCACTTGGTCTACGATTGGGACTCGAACCACACGGGACTGGAGGCTCGTGGTTGCGTGGCGCTGGGCATTCTCAACAACTCACGCCATTCATTGGTGGTGAACGCGCAGCTGAACGACGGAGCCGAGATCCGCGTGCTGCCTGTCGGCCGCAAACACCTCGCGTCCGCTATGAGCACCTCCTCCAATGGCGACTCGAATAATTGGCGGTCGGACCGTTCGATGGTCATCTTCGCATGGGGGTACACGCCGACGCTGCTCACGTCTGGCGACGTCTACTTCACGGTCCAGTCGAACGCCTGCAACGTGTTTGTGACGCGCAAGACCGCGCGACTCAAGGCAAACGTCGGGTACACTGCGACGTTTACACACCAAGAAGTGCAGTCGTGGTGGTCGACGAACGTTGTGATTGTGGGCGACGATCTCCACGGCCACGTGAGCAGCACGAGCACGCCCAGCAGCAACGCTGGCAATGCAGGCGATGCCGCCGGGCTGTTCGGTGACTACCCGACGCCTTCAGCCGCGTCCACGCTACCGCCTGTGCCGCTGCAGCCAAGCGAAGGCGGTGGGTTGCTAGACGACGAATACGAAGTCGTGTTCTCGACGAAGTCCCTGGGGCTCATCGCCAAGCAGAGTGGACCGCGGAATGTGATCGTGCGCGAGTGCCTCACGCAGCCCGACGGAAGTCCGAGTCCAGCGCTGGCGTGCGGCCGCATTGCCCACGGCGACACGATCCTCACGGTCAACGGCGTGAACGTGACCAACACGACGCAGTTCCGCGACCTCGTGGGCGGCAGTCCGCGGCCTGTGGTGCTGCGCTTCCGCCGCACGGGCGAGCGCTTCAACGCCAACGCCGCCTACGATCTGTTCGGCGAGAAGCAGCCGCCACGGCGTCCGTCGGCCTCGCAGCAAGGCAGCACAGGCGCGAACGGGGACGATGACTTTGATCTGTTCGGCACAGGCTGATGAGCCGCTGTGTGTGTGAGAGAGAGAGATCCGCTGAGTAGATAGATACTCTGTAGAAAGGCAACCCGCTTGACCTACATTCTTTATGTCATCTATTCCGAAATGCGTCGCGTTGTCCACTATGCAAACGATCGACTGGGCAACGAAGCTCGTGGCATTCAGTGTTCGTTGACCTGTACGTATTTACAATGTATGTGTATTCGAGCATAATAACTTACTTCTCCAGTGACATCTTCTATACAGCCAGGAATGCGCGAGCCAGCACCGCGTCCGCCATCTCTCCACGCGCCTCAGTGTGTGGAAAGCACTCATCTACATGTGATTCAGACGACACCAACGCGTGCGTCTCGGACAGCAGCGCGGCACACGCGTCGACAACCGAGTCCGGAACCTCCTGCGTCTCCCCGATGGACGTGGGGATCGACATGGCACTTTCCATGACGAATCGACACAGTTTGTTCCATGGGGAGGCCGCGGGCTCGCCACCGCCACCGCCTGTAGAGAGCTGGCTTATGACGCGGAGGGTCTTGATGAGGTCTTTGATGAAGTCGTTGTAGTGAGTCGCAGTCAGCGACTGACTAGCAGCAGCTTCTGCATCTCCAACGAGAGAGGAGAACGCCTTGAGCCACAGCCGCACTGCTCGCCAGCTCCAACTCCACAGCACCACGTCCATTTCACCGAGGGACTCGCCGATCTCCTCGATCGCTTCAGCCAGCGCCTCTCGAAACGCGCGTTGAAACCGCATGAACGACGCCATCATCCGTTTGTTCCTCACGGCAATCGAGCTCCCAGCAGGCGACGCCGCCTGCAGCGCGCCATTCATCCCCACCACGTTCCGCTTGATCGACTGCATCGCCTCCTCCAACGGCGACAGATGGACGTCCGTGCTGTCGTCGAAAGA
>JAADXB010000551.1:0-12191 GCA_023337495.1 Pythium diclinum
ACTCCTCCTTGATCTCGTTGTAACGGGTCTCCGACCAGTCGCACGAGTCCATCTTGTTGATGCCGACGATGATCTGCTCAATACCGAGCAGGAAGAGCAGACGCGCGTGCTGACGGGTCTGGCCCTCATCGACGCCGAGCTTGGCATCAGCCTTGGCGATGGCGGCCTCGAAACCACCCTTCTCGGCTGGCACGAGGATCAGACCGGCATCAGCCGAGCCCGAACCAGTGATCATGTTCTTGATGTAGTCCTTGTGGCCAGGGGCATCCACGATCGTGTAGTGGTAGTTCGAGGTGAAGAACTCCTTGGTGTTACACTGGATGGTCACACCACGCTCACGCTCCTCCTTACAGGTGTCCATGTAGTACGCGAACGCGAACGAGGACTTGCCCTTGGCGTCGGCCTCAGCCTGGAGCTTGGCCATCTCACGCTCGCCGATACCGCCGAGCTTGAAGATCAGGTGGCCGGTCGTGGTCGACTTACCGGCATCGACGTGGCCGCACACAACGAGCGACAAGTGCTGCTTCTCCGACATCTTGAACTTGGGTTTCTAAAATCGAAAGTGAGCTCTCCACACCCACAGACAAGCGAGCAAGCCCCCTTTTCGTTGGCGTTTTTGGCTCGGAAACACCAGTGAAAATCAGTGGACCACGAAGAGAGGAGGTCTCCGACCACCAGTTTCAATCAGAGAAGTCCGATTGGATGAAACCTCGGACATCAGAACACACAACCGGGATCAAAGAGCGCTGGGATCAAAGAGAGCGGAGTGAGTGATGGTGGAGGAGCGGAGCGGACTGATAAAACGCAGGAGTGGAGCCAACCAAGAGGAGCGGAGCGGAGGGGAGGCGGAGCGGACGTCCGCTTGACCAGACAGATGGGATGGGTTGATTTGATTCACCACTAAAGCAGTACATGGAAACATTCCCCGAAACATATCCGTAAGTTTCAGGGTTACACGGCAATTTTCGGAAATATAAAGGTTACGTCTGTATCCAAGTTGAAGCCCTGGAGTACCCAGTCCCTACTGGTCAACCACGGGTTCTCACGGCAGATATCCCATCTCGTGACGCACCGTGCTGATTGCAATGCCCATGCTGATATACGGTTACCCCTCTCGCTGGTTTTCGTAGAAGTCCACCCAAAGGAACCCTTTTGGATCTGTCGCGTCTAGTGATTTGCACTGTGACTTCACTGTGCGTCGGAGGATCCTAGCCATACAACGAATAATTCATTACGCCAGTGCATGCGTGGCCTGTTCCTCGCTCGGATTCTCACTAGATACAACACCACCGCTTGATTCACGCACGAGACACGTGGTGAAGAATCCTGTGCTCGACTCCCCCTATGCCTCCGGTAACAATCGCGTTTACGAGCCAACTGTGCACTGTTGCGCAAGGCACTTCGCACTGGATACGCTTGTGCAACATACAAGCACGGGCTCTGCCGTCTACGTGCTTGTAATCCCCCCTGATCAAGAGTCAGGCGTTCAAGAGGGTTTGATTGGGAGCATCGAAGAATCAAGCGCCTTCAATGCTGCAACTATAACATGACATCAATTGCTACAGGTATAACCTCGCCTATGACAATAACGAACTGGCATTTTCCAGTCTTCACATAATTCATTATTAGAGGTTTGCGGAAATGGATGCGACGTCCTACCGACAACTGGATTCCGAGAGATCTTATCGTGTCACCAGATACATCGGCGCTCTCTGGCCTTTATCTCACTGAATTCAAGGCAACTACATACTGATAGAAACTACACCGCTTGCGTCGTATAGTCCTACAATTCTATGCTTTGAGATGATCATCCCGATACAGAACAGTACACTACCTACGGCAGTACTCTGAGCGTTGGGTCCAAGAAGTGCACCTACTGTAGGTGTCGGTGAGGCAGTGCTGCAGCTACAGCTAGTCAGCGAGTCGGTGTGATCTCACATCCAGATTCACTTAGAAAGCATGCAGTGCGAGGCAGCACCACAACGGCAACTGAGCATGGAACACCAGCAAATGGACATCGACATGGCCGACGACCACGGCCTTCTGTCCCTCGACGAAGAGGTCAAGACTGCCGACAGCCTACCACAAGACGCCGCTATGGCCGAGGACCACGGCAACCAAGAGCAGGTCGTGAGCGAGGAGCTACGTTGTCGATACTCGAACAAAAAGTGTACGAACCCACGAACGAAAAAGCGCACAGGCGGACTCCACGCGTTCTGCGAGGAGCACCGCGAGAACGCCAACCGGAACCAGCGCAAGCTGGACAGCAAGAAGCGCGTGGAGCGTCGCCAGCATCAGTCAATCCTCTCGTACTACGAGACCATCCAGGCCGCACACGAACTGGATCCGTCACTGGTGGTTACGCCGCCTGCGTTAGCCGCCACAGTCGCAGTGGAACCGTATCCAAGACCGATTGGGCTGCTCGAGGAAGACGTCGACGTCCTCGTGAGTCTGTTCGGCGAGCCGGACCATGCTGAGGCCGCAGTCGATCACACGAACGCCGTCTTCCGACCGCAGTGAGTGACCCCACATCGCCACGCCGTTGTACAGTACCATACATGAACCGAAGTTTAGCCCCAAATTCTCACCAAATGAAAGTGACTCATCTAATAGCAAGCGCAGTCGTGTTTATCATGCCGTTGAAGTGAGGACAATCAAATACTGTCCACTGTATTACGCCTGAAACTTCGGAACCTCGTTGACGCAGCAACTTTGGACTCGAAGGGCCACAGCGTCCTCCACAGACTGCTACTGAACTCCCTCCACATTCCTACCACGCACAGTACTGTATCGTCTGCGTGATCTGGCACATACAGCGTCGATGGTGTTGACCAAAGTCCTACGGATAGTGAGTTCTGGCAGACGCGGATCCTTACCTGCGAACCGGCACTCTCCAGTCGCGTTCAGCACACTCAGTCAGCAAACCCCATGCCATGGATCCTTCTTCTCATCATTGACACACACATATTGCGGACGACGATTTTCGAGCCGCGAAGATGACGCCGAGCTGTCACCGGCGCCTCGCATCCTGTAAGAGCACGTCGTGGGGCATCCCGATTACAAGCCGAATGGCTACACTCGCTGCGTTCGTTCATCGTGGCTCTTCTCTACAGGAGCTCAACTTGATTCTTTGGCCAACGCCAGACCCGCGGCATGCAATGCCAGGTCACTGTCCGCCGATGGCAACTGCCACGATGACTCGTCGTGGTTGTCGGCGCGTCGAGGTCAGTCGCCCGTTACATTACACTCCAGAAACGGAATCACAAGTGGCACAGTACGAACTCACTGCACACGAAACTGATCCTGCATGCAAGACAGCCACCAAGGCTGGTGAAGGGTGCCAACCCAGCAAAGCACTACACCCTCTATCATCCTGTGATTACTACGGACACATCGCGGAAATACTGGCAGCGTACAGGACGAGTACTGTATACAATGATAGCTCCCCACGCAGCCAGCCAGCCAGCCACACATACGCTGTGACGGTGCACGCCCGCGAGCCGGAGCTTCGTGACTAATCGATAGCCCTCTGCCCTCGGGACCCTAAAGACAGCAACGGCCTCAAGGATGATGTAGGGTGGCCCTCGCCAGTCATCCGCTTTCCCACGGCAGTCGACGTGAACACTGCGGTCTTTGATACAGTAACTTGCTGTAATATGTAGGCACGGTTCGACGCTCCTTCCTCGTTGCGTGGCGTAACCTTTTGCTCGCAGAGGTCCCGCTTGGTGTCTCACGTCGTGCTGCCTGTTGGCGTGTCACCTGCACAATCCGATAGTTGCTAAGTCCATCATCAGTGAAGTGGGTTTCCGCCGTGGCATTGTACTCTATTTTACCATACCCCGTTGAAGTAGATATTTATGTTGGCGTCGTTCACTTTGTCTGGTCTGATCCGGTGGCTGGCGTGCCACTCTCGCTGTCAGTTCGTGCTGGGCAAGCAGCGGGGCACTTGGTCCACCCCTGGGAAAATCTAGCTTTTATCTGGTCTAACTTCCCAAAATCCTTCGTTTTTCTGGGTCGTTGTGGATTTGCGTCTACTGGATTTCTCCAGCAGTGGCTCGTCAATGCGTGTTACTCGCATCGGCGCGGCTCGTCTCTGGCGCTGCCGGACGCGAAGAGGCACGTAGCACCAGAGAGCAGGCGGATCTCCTCGCCTCGGCTCGGCTCGCGTCAACTCCGTAGCTCCTCACGCACGAGGCTAGTTGCCTCGCCGCCCACAGAACCACATTTGCCATTACTCCTACAGAAGAAGACCATGTCCGCGGAGTTTCACGCCGCCAAGCCCAAGGCCGCCTCCAGTACGACGGGTAACGCGACGACAGGCCGCCGCCGAACCAAGGTCAAGGACCTCATCGCGCAGTACCATCATGACGAGACGCTGTGTCGATACAAGAACAAGCTGTGCACGAACCCACGCGCGCGGAAACGCCGAGGAGGACTCCACACGTTCTGCGACGTCCATCGCGAGGCTGCGAACCGGAATCAACGGCGACTGGACATGCGGAAGCGGATCCTCAAGCGCCAGCTCGAGTCGCTGGCGGCGAATCCGGACCAGGTCTTTCCGCTGGATGAAGCCGTCGATTACAGCTCGCCGCACTCGCCAGGCACGATGGTGGACTCGGACTTCATGTCCCCGTGCAGCGACGCAAGCGCCGAGAGCGACAAGCCTGCCACCGCAGGACTCGAGCCGTCCAGTACGCCCGTCGCACTGAAAGAAGAAGATATTTATACGCTGCGATGGCTCTTCGCAGTCGACGAGACGTCCCGTCAACAGCAACAGCAGCAACTGCAAGCACAGCACCAACAGCAACAGCAGCAACAGCTCCGTCAGCCGCATGAAGTGCATGCCGACGTCGAGATGGCGTACGCGGGGACGACGCCCGTGCCCCAGCCAACCCACATACAATGGGTCTGATCGGATCCAAGCCGCCCGCGCCCCATAGCAAAACGTTAGTTGTGATTTGCCAGCAAAAAATGAAAATGTGAGTTATTGTCGAATTCATCCATTTTGGCCAAAGGATTTGCAAATACACCACTAAATAGCCCTTATTTATTTAGCTTACCCCTATCTAATTCGTATATCCTGTGGGATACACGCTGATATGAGTGACTGGTGGGACAATGTCGGTCAGACGCTGTTTCAAGGGCTTTCACTATGGAGGGCACATTCCCACGGTTTAGGACTAATTCCCGCAGAATGCCCCTTTTCGGAGAGGCAATCTTGGCTTATTCTCATACAATTCAGACAGGAACGATAAAAGTGCTAGCGAAATGAAAATAGAAAGCATTGGCACCACGAACATGAGCTCGACATAGCGAACTAGGATTTTCACTGCGTCACCTTGGTACCACACCTGGATCATCGGGAGAGCGCACATCCAGTCCATAACGGTGGAGTGCATCGGACTGGTTTTGAGTGATTTGGTTGGTGTTGCATTTGAGACCATGGCAAACACAATGATCCTTATCAATTAAACCTCAAAGCGAGTTAGACCCACCAGGTCATAGAGGGCGATTTCAGCTACATGTACAGCCCTTCAGAGTCGAGAAAAGCTGACCGGGGCCAAAGTTATTGACGTTCTCCCGAGACACCTTTTCAGACTTGAAAATTCTGGAACTTTTTTTTTCACTCCGACTTGTGTAGATTTTTTCCCTCTTTCCGATGATGTTTTCAATAGACTTCTCGTAGAGTGATAAACATCTATTTTTGAATTTGTTAAGGTATTTCTCACACAGTATTTGTATGGGACGGTGATTTTTCTGCCACCCTTTCCCACAAACTAGGTTTTTCAGCAAATTATCGAGCTGATTTTCAAAGGGCTGTTTATCAAAACCTCAAAAACCGTGTAAGGATACTTTTGTTTTCCACTGTCTCATTTGTCTGTGAGTCGTGCAATTCACCGAGGTTAACTATAGTTAACCATGTTAACCCTGTCATCCGGTTTTTGTTGACCTGATTTAGTGACCACCAAATCACAGTTGTGCGGCTTTAGAAGGGTGGCAAAAAATCTGAATTCGACAATACAGTATTGCAGTAAGTTACTGTACGGAGGTTGTGAGAGTGGCACTGCGGTTGCCGTAAGCTGGTGGTTCAACTGGCACGGAGGGGTGCGAGTTGACAGCAGCAGCGACACACGTCGCTCGCTGTGGTGCTGACTAGAATGCTAACCCCGCGTAAGAAGCCCTTGCTTGCAGGCGGTTGCTGTGGTAAGGAGCCCTTCATCTCCATACCAAGGACAGAGAGAGTTCTGCGACGGCGGTCCGTCGACTGTGGAGATCGCTGTGGCTGCTTAACAACACGCCAAGGGCCAAGGGCTAAGGACGAAGAGCTGCTTGCTGTCAGTTTGCATGGGCGGCTAGCTACTCACGGTTGAAGAGGTGGGTTCTGTTCAGCGCAAGCGCTCGACAACTGGTCCACAGGTCCATCAGCAGAGTGGCTCGATGCGTGATACTCTGGTGTACGCAGGGCGAGTTGTTTGCAGATCGAGTCCACGTGTCCGCCCGCCTTTGGAAATGAGGAGCTCCTGGTCGAAAAAATCAAGTCCCTTGAGGGCGTGATTACACAAGCTGTCCCATTTCTGCAGCGTTTTCTTGACTGACCAGAGGATCCAGAGATATCACTATGCTCGGCCATCTGGCCCAGAATCTCTTCACTACATCCTAACTCAGTAGGTTTACAACCTCCGGTTTGAGTCTGATATCGAAAGCAAAATGTGTGATCTACTCATATACCATATCGACTTCTTCTTGTTGTCCAATCGTGTTCAAGAATCGCCAACCAAATGCAGAGAAATCAGGTTTTCCGGCTCGTCTTTGTCAAGAGACTCACGTTCTGGATGAACCGCCTGGTCCAAAGAACCCGCCATCTGCCATACACCTTCATCTCGAATCCATCCGGATTGTGCAAAATAATGTTTTATTGCAGGATACCTGTTCTACAGCATATCCATGTCATCTTATAATAAAGGTTCCTGTGCCTCTGGGTTCAGTTATGCGCTCCCGCGGGTCCCAGATCAGTCAGAAGCTCCCCATCAGTGAGATGAGTGGGAGGGCACGGAACGGTGGGTGGAGTGGGGGGCCGACAGGGTCCTGTCCTGCCCTGTCGTGCCCTGTGTCGGTGGGGATCAATCTGCTCAGTCAATCAATCAGTCCAGCCATTTTCCATCAATCAATCAGTCACAGACTAAACCCACCCACCCAGAGCTTCGTTCATGTACTCCATGACGCTCGAGCACCTTCTCAGCGGCGCCGCGGCGGTCGAAGACCAGAGCCGCAAGCGCGACAGCAACAGCAACGCCAACAGCGACTCGCACAGCCAGAGCCACTCGCCCAGCGATTCCCAGAGCCACAGCGGCCACAGCAGCAGCAGCAGTGGCGACGAGAACTCGCCACGAGCTGACAATCAAAACCCGAGGCCTCAGGCGTCTCAGGACGCCCTAGAAGCCCCTACGCAGACCTTGAAGTTCCTCAAGACCGAGCACGGCGCCGTGCCAACGGCCGCCAGCGAGCGAGAGCTCACGCCCATCCAGCCCATGCCCAAGCTGCCGCCCATCAGCTCGCTCACGAAGCCCAACGGCCTGCCGCCGTCACTACAGGCCCAGCAGACGCCACAGCACCAAGCCATCCGTCCGCTTCCAGGCTCTTCTGCTTCTACTGCTGCTCCTGGAGCTGCGGCCGGAGGAGTGCAGGACGAGACGCTGTGTCGGTACAGGAACAAGCTGTGTCTGAACGGCCGCGCGGTCAAGCGCAACGGCGAGCTCCACAATCTGTGCGAGAAGCACCGCGCCAAGGCCAACCAGAACCAGCGCAAGCTCGAGTCCAAGCGCCGCGTGCAGAAGCGGCAGACGCGCCACGTGCCCTCGGCGCCGCCTCGGACCTACCAGCTCACGGCCATGGGCGCCGCTGTGATGCCCAGTGAAGCCATGCACCATTTGCCGCCTGGCCACGGCATCCAGTCGCTGCCCAGCCTCGCACAACTGCATCGTCCGCAGTCTCAACAGCAGCCACCGCCTCCATCGTCGTCGTCTTCCTCGTCCTCTTCCTATCCGTACTATGATGGTATGTACTCCTGATGAGTCGCTTTTGATTTTGGGAGTCTACAGACGCTGACTGATTGATTGATGTTGTGTGTTTGATGCTACTAGGTAACAACTACCCTCCGTACTCGCGTTGAGAGATCGCTTCGACACGACTCCGTAGAATATAAGTAAGTAGCAGTGCCGACGTCCAGCCAGTAGAGCAGCGAGCAAGCCGTCAATAAACGTTAGCTCCCCTTCCAACCTCCGTGGTGCTCCCAGCATCAAGTCCAACCGTCCGTCCGTTCGTCCATCAGTCCGTCCTCTCGTCGTCCTTCAGTATATCAGAACCGTCCGAACCGCCACTACGGTACGTACCGTAGTCGTATCATATCCCCCGCCCAGGCCAGTCGCCTCATGCCGATCCAATTTTAGATCCGCAAGCCTGCATCAGAACGCTCCAAGGATACTCCAGTCTTGCATCAATCAATCGTTCGACACCAGCATCAATCATTCGACACCAGTGATCCTCCCGCTGGACGCCACCTCCCCTCCGCGACCTCAGAGCATCAATCAATCAATCCTCCCTCCCTCCGTCCACGATGCCTCGCCCCCTCCACACGACATGGACACGCCTCCTCCTGCTTCTCCTCCTCACGTGCCGCGTGCTCGCGGCCGCCGACCACTACCAGTACGCCGTAACCATCGAGAACAGCAACGCGCGACTCGTCCATCTCGCCACGTACCCCGTCGGCGAGCGTGGTTACTTCGAGATCGCATTGGACGTGACGCTCACCATCGACACCGTCTACGCCCAGCGAGGCCGCACGATGCTCCACCTCATCGTGTGCGACACGGACGAGTACAACCAGCTCATGCACCTGCCAGCCACGGGCAAGGGCTCTCGCGTATCCGACGCCGTGCCTGGGTACTGCGCCATGGCCAACCAGACGCTGGGCGACCTGTGCAAGTCGTACCCGCTTGTGGACGCGGCCAAGGACCCGTACGTGTACCGCACGCAGACGACGATCGCGAGGGAGTGGACCGAGGACGTCGACGGCTACACGGGCGACGGCAAGCTGTACTTCTACATCGACGCATGTGAGACCGTGGGTGGAGACGAGGGCGTTTTGCGGTCCTGTCTCGGCCGAGCGGATACTGTGTCGCCTTCCAGCAGCAAGTGCTACGCCTGTCCGAAGAACGACCCGACGCAGGCCTCTGCACCAGCGTGTGGATCATCTAACGCGACGGCAGACGTTGGATGCTGCGTGCCGCCTCGCATCAAGCCGACGATGCACATCCAGGCGTACATGAACCTGTGCAACAAGAACGGCTCGTGTCTGTCGGCCGACGCGCAGTTCCTCTCGACGTTTTACCTGGCGCTGGCCATCACGTGGGCCGTGACGTGGCTCGTGTGGGCCACGCACATCCGCGCGTCTCGCGAAGCCGTGATCGACCTGCAGACCAAGATGAAGCACGTGCCCATCGCTTTATGTCTTTACGCGACGCTCACGTGCGTGACGCTGTACACGGACCAGCTCCTCGTCGGAACAGCGCGTAAACTCGTGGTGAACGCGACGATCCTGAGCCAGGTCTTCGCGCTGGCGATCCCAGCCGAGGTTGTCGTGCTGGTTGCCAAGGGCTGGAAGATCACTCGTGCACACTTGGACGCGCGCGAGCACCAGTACATCCGCTTCGTGACCATCGCGTGGGCCATCTCGTACGCTGTGCTCAAGAACAGCGTGGTCAAGCACCTCACAGTCTTTTTGATATGGGGCGTGTCGTGGAGCTCGGTGGTGTTCATGGTCTGGTACAACTCGGCGTTCAACCTCAACATGCTGCTCTACCAGATCGCGATGGTGCGGCAGATGCAATTGGACCCGACGCGCACGCCCGTGTTCACAAAGTACATGCTCTTCCGTCGCTTCCGTGGACTGCTGGGCGTCTACATGTTCTGCTCGTGCGTGATCGCGATCCTCGGGCTCGTGAGCGACGCTACTAATGATCGCTGGCGGTGGACTTCGGTGGCGGCTGACGAAGTGCTGAGCTTCCTGTTGTACAGCTCACTCGGATACACGTTCCGCTGCAGACGCTTCAGCAATCTCATCCAGGCGCCTGCCCCCGCGTCAGCTACGAACGCCAGTACGACGGACGCGACGCAATCAGCTCCAACGCAGGCCCAGGCGAGCTCGGCGTCTGTGGCGCCCGTCGTGGCCGTGAGACCCATGCCTCGTATTGAAGAGATCCCTCGGCCCAAGAGCTCCATGGTGCTGGTGATGAACCCGAACCCGCACGACCAGTCCCTCGGCACGTCGTACTTGCCCGTGAACCCCAAGCCCAGCAACAAGCAGACGAAAGACGGACTCGAGACGCGCAGCAGCAGCTTCAAAAAGGACACCACACCACCAGGAAACTAGAACCGAGTCCCCCTGGCGGCTGAGCCGTGGAATAAGGACCCAGGCTGAATGAATGAGTGGGTGGTGGGAAGGTGAAGGTCTCGGTCCATTCTCGCATTCGCCCCCGACTGCCCAAGCCAAGCCAAGCCACGCCACGTCGCCTGAAGAAAACCATGAAGCTCGTCTGTCTGTTGGCTCTGTTTGTGTGGACGCCAGCCAAGGTCTCCGCTACCAACGCGACGGTCTCATCATCCGCTCAAGCCAACGTCCACGTGCTCGAGCGCTACTCGCCGTTCGCGTCCACGACGGTCGTGGGTGCGATCCCGTCGACAGACGTGTCGCCGGACTACAAGCTCGTGCTGTCGTTCAAGGCCTTCGCGTTCAGCACGACCAACAGCAGCTCCATGGACTGCTTCTCCGTCGACAAGACCAGCGGCAAGTGGACCAAGCTTTTAGCCCCAGCACCTCCCACGACGCCGTCGTTCTGCGTGGCTCGTGACGGCCCGACGGACGCCGCGTCGTTCGCAGTCGCGCAGTTCCAGAAGACCGACGCTGGTCCCGTGACAGTCCTCGCCTCGCTGTCTGACTCCCCGTCTCTCGTAGCTGAAGCCAAGATCCGAGGCTGGACACACGCGCCACTGGCGGCATTCCGTGTGAGTCACGTCAAGCACTGGCAGTCGGCGCCAGTGCTCACACTCGTGACTGCGATCCACGTCGCCGTCGCGCCGACCAGCGAAGAGCTCAGTGCCCAGTGCCAGCCAGACGCCAACGCAACTGTGGAACGCAAGCTCGAGCCTGGAAACTACTACGCCGAAAGCGAGACGTCGACTGTCGTGCAGTCGCTGTGTGTGTCGTACGTGCGTCGGTCGCTGCAGGAGATTGAGTCGCATGAGCAGTTCGTCTCAGACGTCAAGTTCCACAACAGGCTATCGAGAGGCCGGTCGTCCAAGGTTACGCGAGGCTGTCCGGGCGGTTACGACGAGGTCGAGTACACGAGCAACGCCAAGGAAGCCGAGTTTACGCCGCGTCCAGGGTCTCAGCAGGTGCTGTGCGTGTCCACGACGTCAATTACAGACCTCAAGAACACTACCGACACGACTGAGCTGCTCAAGCGCGTGGCGATCGACGAGTCGGTCGCGAGACTCAGCATAAGACTGCACCTGGAGTTCCACGGCGAGACGGCCTGGGATCTGCCAGCGACGCAGCAGCAAATCGACTGGCGTACCGTCAACGAGTTCTGAGAGCCGACAGAAGGACAGACCCTGTGAGGAGGTTGGTGGACACCCGAAATACAGAGAGAAAATGCATCCATCCAGTGAAAACACTCCACACCAGGCAGAGGCAGAAGACCGGCAAACAAGTCGACGAGACCGTGGCAGAGGCGAAGGCAAAGGCCGAGCTGACTGGTTGGGTGAACAAGGCGACGAGACGCAGTCTCCATCACAAGTAGAGTGGCCGTGTCGTCTGATGCAGCAGCGTTTCCTGGCGAGTTTGTTGGTCTCACTTCCAACGAATTGCTTTGGTGGGTTGGTTGGTGTTGGTCTCAGTTGCAAATTCTTCAGCCACTGCTCAAGACCCGGTGTATCCAAGCCCCTGCTTCTAGAAGATCCTAACTCGACCATGACGTCGCCTCGCGTTACGCTGTTGGTGCTGATGGTGTGGATCGTGGGCACCTGTGTGGCGATGCTGGCCGTCAACTTTACCGCCAACACCACGGTGTTGGACGACCACGACTGGATTCTGGCGCCTGAGTCGATGTCTACGATGCCAACGCCAACGCCAA